>JAMKQA010104008.1:0-12285 GCA_024699735.1 Posidonia australis | reverse complement strand
CCTTATTCTTGAATCTGAGTTCTTGGTTGCAAGCATGAAGGAAGAGGTAGATCAAGTGAAATAAAAACCCATATTTAGGGTTTTAATTTAGATCAGAGTATGAATGAGCATGAATTGGAGCTCCAGTGCATGAAGAGGAGAATAAGGGATTAAGGCTTAAATCAGAGGATGTAAGTGAAGATAAAGGCTTAGATTTCTCTTTTGAAAAATTAACCTAGATTTAACATAAGCTTAGTGTTAGAGTTGTATTATTGGATATCCATTTATCCTAAGGCATCCATAATCTACTAAATATATGTAATCCTCCCTGCATAACGGAAGAATCTACTTCAGCTCTTTCTCACATGATACCAAAGCACAGGGAGAAACCTAAGACCCAACCCCAACCTGCCACCGCCACCACTGCCAGATCCAACCCACCGTTATCACCACCTGCCTTCCCCTCTATCATCAACGAGACAACCCGGTCCCCCTATCAGGTACATTCACCCCCCCCCCCCCAAGGCCAGCGATAAGAGTCGTCCCCCCTCCCCCTATTAACAGGATTCCCTTCCATTGAAGAAGCTTTCTTCCTCCCTTCCCAGGATTCTCTACTATGAACAACAACATAGGTAGTCGTGTTGTTGTTCACACCCATTTTGTAGGCTACCACCATGTACAACATCATTTGTGTGTGGACATGTATTGTCCACACATGTTTGTATCCCAGGACCGTTGTTACTTTTCTAAGAGGTATTTGTGTAGCATAATTGCTGTTGTTTCTTCTGAACCATCGTGTTAGTTTTGTTTTTTGTGGTGCATAATGACCTCTCATGAGTCTTTGATTAAGAATCTCAGTGAAACATCCGAAAAACTCAATAGAAAGCATTACCTTCTTTGGATACAGAATTTTATGACCTCTGTTGTGACCTATAGAAAGATAAAGCACCTCTAGATGTCAAAGATACTGCCTATAAAGATTAGTATGTTGATGATGTGCCATAATATCCTGACTAGTCAATAACATCGAGCCTAGTGTTGCTAATGGCGTCATGTTGCTCTGACCTGCAAAAAGAATTTAAGACACGTTAAAAATTACATTTGGACATGAGACAAATATCTCAAGAGTTTTTGAAGTATACCAACAGATATTTTCTCTTCGATAGGGAGACCGCTCAGTCCAAGATCATTTCCCTACTCTTCATTGACTTTTGGAAGAACTTGACATTTATCTACCATTATCGGCAGATATCACGAAGATAAAACAGTATCACGAGATATTAGCAGTTGCAGTCTACTTGTTGAGCCTCAATCCACATCTATCCTCTCAGATCCAAGTGTATGTTCTAGCTTCTAAGTGCTGAGGCTATTCTAGATCTCCAGAGCACTTTCTTCAGGGTAGTAAGGATTTCTACCATTACTCCATCTTTTATTGCAGATTACTCTACCATGCTTGCTCCAACTTCACATAATCATGGTGATCGTACCGACCATGGTGAGACTAGAGGGCGTCCTCGTTGCCAACATTGTAAGAGGCGAGACCATCACTCTGAGAAATGTTGGGATAAGTTCCATAAGCCATAGTGGGCTAATGCCACAATTGAATCATTATCGACGACACCTACAATTAATCAAACTATCACTGTTTCCAAGGCTAACTACGAGCGATTCTTACAACTTCTAACCACTGCAGGTACACAAGCCTTGTCAACCTCTAAAAACAGTTCCAGAATAATAGGCTTGTGCACATGATCTCTTTATCCATTTATCAAACCTATCTGATATTCATTCTATTACAATTGCTGATGATTGTTCATTTTCAAGGGAGTTGTACAAGCCACCTTACAGATTACCATTGATAAATTTCTATTTGTAACTAATTTTCTTGTTAATTTGTTACACATTAGTGCTATAACCAAACTATTATATTATATGAGTATATGACCCTTTTCTTTTTCATTGTATATTTCAAGATTTATATACAAGGAAGAGGATTGGTCTAGACTGTGAGCAAAGACATGGTGTGTACACACTGGTTTCATAATGAGATTCCTCGTGAACTAGCATCGTTAGCCTCTATATCCGAGTCCTCCATTTTATGACATTATCGTCTTGATCACCCATCCCACCAGAAGCTCCAGCAAACCCTACCATGGATTTCAATGTCTCCTTTTGATTGTGAGTTGTGTCACTTAAGTAAACATCATCGCACTACCTTTAGGAGTTTATGTCAAGTATTAGGTTAGAATCCGTTTGAATTGATTCATTGTACCATTTGAGGAACTACTCGTGTCCTATCTATTTCTAATTATAAATACTACATTTTTTGTGGATGATTATTCTCACATGTCTTAGGTTTATATTTTGAAGGATCAAATTCATGTTTTCGATGTCATAAAAAAGTTCTTCACTGAAATAAAAGATTATTCTTTGTTACACTGAAGTATTTGCATACTGCTAATACACTCGAGTTTACTTAGTCTGGGATTCAATCTTACTGTACTTCTTTTGATGTAATTCATCGACCGACTTGTCCCATACATCTCAACAAAACAGTATGATTGAATGTAAATACATACATATTTTCGATGTTACTTGTACCATTATGTTGTAGACGAAAATTCCAGAATATTTATAATTTGGTACTGTTTTGACTGCATCTTTTTTTATTAATAGAATGCCTTTTATACCTTTAGGTGGTAAGATTCCTCTCCGACGATTACATTCAAATTCAGAGTTATTCTCATTGCCTCCTCATGTATTTGATTGCGTTACCTTTATTCGGAACTTATCACCTAATCTTGATAAATTGTCTCTATGTTCTATTTAAGTGCATCTTTGTTGGATACTCTTGAACTCAACAAGGATATCGTTGTTTTCATCCCCCATCTAGAAAGCATTTTATATTTGCTCATGTAATATTCTTTGTGTCTCAACCCTACTTTGGGACTCTGATGATGATATGTGCGTTCCTTTGCCATATCCGGTCATGTTGAAAATAATCCAGTTGTTGTGGAATAAGGAATACCACATCGATTGCAGGTATGTCATAGTTGTTAACAACCACCCCATCCTCCTTCGGTAGAATCTTCCTTTACCACAACTACAAATCAACCCGATTCTGATCTAGATTTATCCATTAAATTACAAAAAGGTACAAGAATATCCATAACTCATCTTATTTCCTATTTTGTTAGTTATAATCACCTTAGTTCATCTTTTCATAATTTTGCCTTGTCCATTTCCTTTGAATATGTCCCTAAGAACTACCACGATATTACTTATAACACATTGGGAAGCAACAATGGATAAGGAAATGAAAACATTGACGTCACGTGGCATGTGGGAGTTAATGACATATTGTAGAAGCAAACATAGTTACTTGCAGATGGATGTACACTGTGAAACACAAACCACGTTTAGTTGCTCATGACTTCATATAAACATATGGTGTTGATTATACTAAGACATTTTCTCTAGTAGCCTATCTCAACTCAATTCGTATCCCTTTCTCTGTTGCAATCAATCAGTCTTAGGAAATCTACCAGTTGTATATAAAAATGCCTTCTTATATGGTACCCATGGAGCAACATCTAGGATAACCTCCAACGTATGTTGCTAAAGAGGACGACAGAGTATACATACTTAGGAAGACAATTTAAGACCTCAAGCAAAGTTCATGAGCATAGCTCAAAAAATTTAGCAACGTGCTCGTGGATGATGGTTTTTGGAGGTGTGTTGTAATCATTTAATCTTCTACAGGAGAATCGATAATGGATGTGTAATTCTCGCTATATATGTGGATAATATTCTATTAATGGAGAGTGATTCGACAGCCATTACAGAGACCAAAAAATATCTTAGGATACTGTGAGATAGAGAGAAACTACTATATTATTTCTCTATAATAAAGGATTACAATTTCCTATATATAGGAGAACACATACTTAACCTATAAGTAACCTATTAAGTGGATAACACAAAGATCCATATAAATATCTATTTAATCTAACACTCCCTCTTAAGTTGAAACATCTAACATGCACAGTTTGTTACATAATGATTCTTTATGTTATTGCTAACCAAAAACTGCATAACCTGAAATAAACAAACATAGTAGTACTAGTAGATATAGTAGAAGTAGCTTCACTAACAACTCTTTAGAAGTCATGAGACGAATACGAAGAAGAAAACTTGATCCACAAAAACACCAACAGAGCAACCGGATTGTTGCACCAACACATGTGGACGTGGCAGGTCCACACAACAAAGACAACGATGTAAGATCTAAAAACCGTCATCTGAACAAAACAAAAAAAATTCCTCTCTCATTCTTTTCTTCCTTGTTTTTCCTCACATCCTCTTCTACTTTCACTTTCTCTGTTCTCCCTCCTCGATCTCCTTCTTCTTCCTGCCCGACGTTGCAACATCCGGTGACAGAAATAGAGACAACGACACGATCTCAAAAACCCCAATGAGGACTGCCCCAATGCTCGGACTGGAGGGGACTGTAGGGGGGCTCATCAGCACTCGAGAGGGGTTAAACTACCACGGCTAGCCGGATGACGCTGTTGGTGGCCTGGACTGACCAAAGAGAGGCCGTCGGAGGCGGGACAAGCCCAGGACTGGGCCGACGGAGGCAAAACAGGCCTTGGATGCCACCGACGAGGGCAACGGGAGGAGGAGGAAGCTTCAATAGGTGCTGGACAGGAGCCTGGACGGTCCGATGATGGCTGCCAGCTGCGGGAAAAAAACTCAAGAGGGATGGACGGCGACAGACACGGTGGCCAACGGTGCGAACGGCAGTGGACTGGTTGGTAGCTGTTAGGTTAGGGTTTTCTCACGGGACAAGGGAGAAGGAGATTTGGGGACGAAAAAATGAAAACAAACAGAGGACTTGTGGTGTTTTTCTCACGGAACTGCCGTCATCACCGACAGTGGATTTATGACGACGACGGCTACTACACACACACTCTCTCTCTCTTTCAAACCTTAAGGTTTTTCCTAAACTCTGGCACCATGTGAGATGGAGAGAAACTACTATATTATTTCTTTATAATAAAGGATTACAATCACCTATATATAGGAGAACACATACTTAACCTATAAGTAACCTATTAAGTGGATAACACAAAGATCCATATAAAGATCCATTTAATCTAACAGATACATTTTGTTACCAATGATATAGGTAAGCCAAGGTACTTTTTGAACATTGAATCTGCATATTTTAGGGACAAGATAACACTATCTCAAAGAAAGAATGCACTAAAATTATTTCAATTGCAAACCAAAAAGCACCCCTATAAAGCAAAGTCCATCATTCTGGGACATTTCTTCAAAGCTACTTGACGATCTAGGCCAATTCAAGCTACTAATTAAGAAGTTAATCTATTTAACAGTTACTTGCCTTGATATTTCCTTTACAGTCAATCTTCTCAGTCAATTTATGTATGAACCCAAGATGATTCATTAACAGGAAACTTTACATGTGTTCGCCTTTGTCAAAGGAGCTCCAGGAAAGAACCTTGTGTGTAAAAAGAATAATCATTTATAGGTTGAGACATATTCAAACTCCGAATATGTTGAAGATAAGGGAGACAGAAAGTCTACCTCAGGTTTTTACACATATGTTGGTGGTAACTTAATCACATGACGCAGCAAGAAGTAGAATGTCGTATCCATATCCAATGTTGAGGCTAAGTATCGCTCCATAATACAAACAACATGTGAGATGATGTGACTAAGATCTTTTTTGTCGGAGCTTGGTTTTCCTGTACAGACTCCTATAGCAATACACTATGACAATCAAGCTACCATCTTCATAGTCAATAATTCCACATTCCATGAATGATCAAAGCACATTGAGGTAAATTGTCATTACATCCAAGATAAGGTAATGTGATAAATTATTTCTACATCCTATACTCAATCTTTCAAGTAGCTAACAAATGTCTTCATAAAGAGATTGGGTGTTGGAATTTTTGGAACTCTATGTACCAAATTGGGCATAATTAATATATATGCTCAAACTTGAGTAGAAATGTTAGAGTTGTATTCTTACACATGTACATGTATTAGAGTCCTAGTCTCATTAATGGATAAATAGGTTATTGAATATCCATTTATCCTATGGTATCCATAATCCACTATATATATGTAATCCTCTCTGCATAATGGAAGAATCTAATTTCATTCTTTCTCACACTTAGGTCTTAAGATTACAATATTTCTGGCTTTCTGAAAGTGAAGAACCCAGCTTCAAGCTTCCAGTTTGTTTAAAGGAGGGTTAGGATCGTGTGAACTCTCTAATTTGTCTATGCTGAAAATTTTGTAGGATGATCTAATTTGCAAGGTTTGTTTTTTGTATAAAAATCATTCTCATCATACTATATGTTAACCAAGTTCTGTAATGAGTCACTTACATGAGAGACATGGAATGACTTGAAGTAGGTGTTTTTGTTCTCGATCATTGAAGCAATGTCCTTTGTTTCTGCTATAACGTTTACATGATGACTCAAATGGTGTGACTCCTATTGTCATATTAATCTAGACTAATAAAATTATGTAGCAGTTGATTAGTAACATGTTAATTACGCAAATATAACCCTTCACGATATCAGCTTGTTAATTATGCAGCAGTATTAATACCTTTTGTCATATAACACATAAAAATGGAAGAACTTGTAATTATGCAACAGATACCTTGTAGACAGGTATGTTTCCTGTAGGAGAGACAGGCCCCTCAACTCTCTTCCCAGGCAACGCGAGTTGAAGAAAAGCTTCAAATATACCAAAACATGCAATGATTTTCCAAGCAACAGGGGATGGTGATGGCCACATGTTTTTGAAACCCTGAACTCCATGTTGCTTGAAGTACTCAAAGGTCAGAAGAACAGACCCATCAGCATGAACCATCGTGTACCATCTGCAGTGCAGAAGAACAAGCACCAGCAGCAGTTAGCAGCGGATTAGAACATCTCGATACCATGGAGAAGGCCATCACAAAAATAATTCAAAAGTACTAACGCAAACAATAGCTATTCCGCATAGCACAACATCAACACTATAAAACCCAGAAGAAGAAAAAAACTAATCAGGAAGAGGGAGACATGCGAGGACCATAAGACATTTGAGCGAGTTGCTTCAAGATAAAACACATCAAAGAATTACCGATTGCATGCAAGTGCAACACCTACATCAGCTAAAATTTCAACCAAATGCTTAATCTACACCACAACCATCGGCATCCATGCAGTGGGAAAGATAGCACAAGATCGGGAATTGGAGGGATGTATGGGCTTACAGCAGGATCACGAAGGGAGGGCAGAGGACCAGGAGCGAGATCATGGAGGTATAGGTGACAAACGCCGAGTGCACCGTCCGTGCTTCCGCCATTTTTTCCTTCCCCTTCTCCGCCGACTTCCACAAGTAAGTGAGTAAGCGTGAGTGATGTGTGAAAGAAATAGGGCGAGCAAGAGGACAGAAAAAATATTTTTTTCTTAAATGTTCTTGTATAATGGGGTATTTGCTTCAATATCCTTGGATAATACTATAATGTCTATGTAGCCAACAACCGTAACATAACGTTGATTTACTCTATCGTCCAATGACTAAAATACCTTTATTTATATACTCTCGTAAACTTTATTTGGCTTACATGACCTTTCCTTAGTTTTTTTTTAATGTCCATAGGAAAGTGGTAAGTAGAGGCGGTGGGAGATGGTTTAGTCGAGTAGGGATTTAAAAAGAAATAGGTTAGTGTCTATGGGTTCTTTAATACACTTTTGTAAAATTTGTATTTTTTTAACGTATCTAGGAATATTATTGTAATTTTTTAATATTTGAACTTCTCACAAACCATCCGTAAAAGGGATTCGTTGATTATCATGAAAAATCTTATTACGATCGTTACACATATATTCCATAAGTTATACAACAAAGGTTATGCATTAATAGCGTACAAATAAAAAGATTTATATATAATCATGAATATAACGTCGAGATTAATATATGATTTTAATGTATATTCGAATATAATGTTGAAAATAAACAAGTATTTATGTGATTGGTTGATCATTTGATCTGTATACGTGAGTATAGTGTTGAGGTTAAAATATGTTTTTCATATATGTTTTCGAATGTAATGTCGAAACTAACATATTATTTTCACGTATATTTGAAATGTAATGTCGAGATTAACATAGATTTATAAGATAGGTCGTCTGGCCTGGTTCGAGGCTGAACAATAAATGTATACTCGATTATAGTGTCGAGGTTGACATATGATTTTTTAAGTGTATTCGAATATGATGTTAAACACATATGTTCGAATATAATGTTGAGGTTCAAGGCATTAGATCAGACAAATGTATAAATAGATATAATGTTAATGAAAATACACGATCTATTGTAAAAGAGAATACAAAATCAAATATACGTATAATTGAATATAATATTGATAAAAATGCGTGATCAAGTATGATTTGGTAATATGTATGATGTTGGATCAACTGTCCGACTTGCTTCAAGACTAGACCTTTCGAGGCGATCAGTTTGAAAGCTAAATAGGCATTGTATCCTGGATGATCAATCGGACATGTCATGTCATAACATATTTAGTGAACCACTCATATGGTGTGGGATAAGTCACATGACTTGGTTCAAGGCTAAGCTCACCTTTGATTTTTTTTATATGTAATCAAGTATAGTGTTGTATGCAAAACTTGATTTAATTGGATCAATGTCAAAATAAATTGAATATACTGTCGACATAAATGTAATTCATGATATCATATTCCATCTCTTATCACATGTCAAAAGGAATTGATCAACATATATGATGCGGAATCAATCACCCGACCTGATCAATCAGCTTGAAGGTTGAGTAGAAGAGAACTAGATTCGAACAGGCACTATACGGCAATCGCCTAGGTAAATCATGTAATAACATCCGTGATAACGACACATGTATAATGAGAGATCAGTAGCTCGACTTAGTTCAAGGTCGAACGACGTAAAACACCGTAATACTAAGGTCGAAAGAGAGTCAAGTATAATCACATATGACTCTCAAATATATTCGAATGTAATATCGAAGAAGTGCATATTGTTGTTTAATGATTGGGGGCTCCAGCGAGGTGAAGTTATTAGGAAATCAAGGTATGTGTTTGCCGATGATTATTTTCCTTTGATTTCAATCCTATTTATAGTGGAGCTCCGACCCCACAACAGCTCCATCCACATTTACGCTGGTCATTTACGTTGGCAATAATCATCATTAAAACAGGGAGGAAACGGCCTCTGATCTGTAACGGTGGTCTTCATTGACCACCAGCTCACATCTCCCACTTGGTGATGAAGACCACGCACAAATTCAATGCTGAGTAATGTTGACCTTCCACTTCCACTATTCGTGAACTGTATAATTTCAATTTTCCACTCCCACTATTCATGACAATGTTCTTCATTTCCATTATCTATGGAAATGTTTCTTAATCCCATTAAGTTCACAAACTTAATGAATTTTTCTGCTGTAATTCCCTTTATCATAGGATCAACAATCATATCAGATGTGGGTATGTAACTCAGTTTTATTTCCCCACTTTTCACAATATCACGAATATAGTGATAATGTATATTAATGTGTTGTCCTCTTGTTGTATTTGCACCACTATGTACAAGACTTATTGCCGCTTGGTTATCGTAATACATTTCTATTGGACCATTTATCAAGTTGAGATTTAAATCATTTATAAATCTCCTAATCCAAACAGCATGTGATGCAGCTGCACTACAGGCAACATATTTAGCTTCTTGTGTATATTTTGTTACACATCCTTGCTTTTTACTTCCCCAAGATACAGCTGCACCTCCAAAGATGAATACATGTCTCGAGGTGGACTTTCCATCATCTTTGTCACCACCCATATCAACATCTGTATAACCAAGTAATTCAAGCTCATCTACTTGATAAGTCAACTTATGATGCAGAGTTCCTTTCACATATTTCATTATTCTTTTTACAACTTCCCAATGTTTTGTTCTGGGATTACTTTGATGCCTACCGACAACACTCACAGCATATGCCAAGTCAGGTCGTGTACACAACATAGCGTACATTAAACTTCAAACCACTTGGGCATAAGGTGCTCTTAAAGGTTCGTTCCCCTTTCCAGGACATTGGTCCTTAATCTTTTCCCAAAAACATATGATGTAGAGGCTGAGGAGTAATTCTCCATTCCAAACCTTTTCAGCACTGTACGTAGGTATCTTTCCTGATTTATACTTAGTATTCCAGATCCCCGATCTCTAAGGATCTGTATTCCAAGAACATAATATGCTTCTTCCATGTCCTTCATCTCAAACCTTTTGTTAAGTTCTTCCTTTGTGTTGTTCAACATGTCAGTATCATTCCCAGCAAGCAAAATATCATCCACATACAAGGATAATATAATAAACTTGCTTCCACTTTTCCTGACATATACACAATAGTCTAACTTGTTCGAAACAAATCCCATATGGACAATCACATCATGAAACTTATGATACCATTGTCTAGAAGCTTGTTTCAAATCATATATTGACTTATTTAATTTGCACACTTTGTCTTCATGTCTTTTTACCTGATATCCCTTAGGTTGTGACATGTAAATTTCTTCCTGCAAATCACCATTTAAAAATGCAATCTTTACATCCATTTGATGTAATTCCAAATCCAAATGTGTAACGATAGCCAATATAATCCTTATAGATGCGAACTTAGCTACCGGAGAATATGTTTCTTGATAATCAATACCCGGTTTTTATATAACCTTTAGCAACTAACTGGGCCTTATACTTATCAATAGACCCATCAACCTTTAGTTTTTTCCTAAATATCCATTTGCATCCTATAGCCTTTCTATCACTAGATAAATCACATAATTCCCATACATTATTCTTTACCATTGAATCAATTTCATCATTCATGATCTCAAGCCATAAATCTTTTTCTTTTAATTCAATAGCATCTTTATATTTCATGGGTTCCATGTGATTTTCCTCTATATCTGCTATTAAGCATGAAGCCTCACAAGAATACAAATGATAATCATTCATCCAAGCAGGTTGAGTCCTTATTCTTTATTGCTAATAAGCTCTACTGGTTCAATTCCATTTTGAGTTTGTTCATTTTGATTTATTATTCCATCATTTCCATTTACAAGCTCATTTTGGTTTTCCCTTATATTTTCCATAGGTTCATTCAAATTTTCCATATTTTGTTCCCCCCCAATTATAGGGTCATGTTCCGGGATATCATTGAAATAGTTATCTCCCACTACAAGTAGTGGTTCTATTTCTTTTTCTTTTTCTTCTTTTTCTTTTAAATTTTCAAGAAAAATTACATCTCTATATTCAATGATTCCCTTTTCTTTATGGAAAAATCTATAACCAAAAGAATTTTCACAATAACCTATAAATGTACACTTCAAGGTTCTAAAATTTAATTTATCCCTTAATTGATCAGGAATAAGTACATAAGCTACAGAACCTCATTTCCTCAAATAATGTAAAGTGGGCTTTGACCCAGTCCACAACTCATATGGTGTACTAGGTATAGATTTTGTGGGTACTCTATTTAACACATGTTTTGCTGTAAGCAAAGTCTCTCCCCAAAATCTCTTGGAGAGTCCTAAATGTGACAGCATGCATTTAACAGAATTCATAAGAGTTCTATTTTCTCTTTCCGCCACACTATTTTGTTGTAGAGTATAAGGCATCGTTATGTGCCTTTTGATTCCATGCATTTCACAAAAGAGTTTAAATTCCTTAAAATTATATTCTCTACCTCTATCTAACCTTAACACCTTAATATTTCTTCCTAGTTGTTTTTCAACTTCTAACTTGTATTTCTTAAAACAAGTCAAGACTTCACTTTTATAGCTTATTAGATAAACATAAGTATATCTAGAAAAGTCATCTATAAAGGTCACAAAATATTCCTTTGTGATCATATGTTTTAACACTAAGTGGACCACAAACATCAGAATGAATTAAGCCCAATAATTCATCTGATCTATGTCCTATTCCAAATGGTTTCTTAATCATTTTTCCAACTAAGTAATGTTAACACTTATCTAATTCCATGTCATTAAGATGAGGCAACAAATTCATTTTTACCATTTGTTTCATTTTATGCACATTAACATGAACCAATCTTAAATGTCATAATTCACATTCCGATAAGAAGTACAAGAGATAACCAGAAGCCACATCAATATTATTTATCTCATTTCCAGATACAACAAGTTTGAACAGATCATG
>JAMKQA010104007.1:0-12706 GCA_024699735.1 Posidonia australis | reverse complement strand
TTTAGCAAGCATTTGGACTAGAAAGATCGAGTTTCTCGGGTGTACGAGGGTGCCTAATACCTTCCTCGTGCGTAATAGGAATCCTTACCCATCCTCTGGTTAGCAGACATCCAGCCTTCCCATCTGCATCACATGCATTCATCTTTTTGTGTTTTTCCTCGTCTTTCCCTTAAAAGACTAGGTGGCGACTCCATTTTCTTTTCTTTTTCTTCTATCCTATCCTTGTGCCTTCGCCGTCTCGGCATGGTTGTGGTCTCCTCCCCTTCCCCCTCCCTCCGGGTCGGGCACGGTCACAACAGCAATAACCCAGTCACAGCCAGTCATAGTCACAGTAGTAGTATCGTAGCCACAGCCAATTTCAGTCATAGCAAAGCCACAGCCAGTTTCAGTCATAGCAAAGCCACAACCAGTTTCAGTCACAACAGTATCACAGTCACAATCAGCTTCAGTCACAGTAGCAGCAGCCTAGATGCAGTAGTACAGTAGTAGTAATATCCTGGCCCTTCCTGATCCCAGACCCCTGGTGTCGTCGGAATCCTGTGCCTATTATTTCGACTTCGCCTCGAATGAGGAGTGTGCAGCCGTCAAGGCCCGTGTAGACATAGTGCTCAATGACCTAGAAGTGCTATTCTGGGAACAACTGGCAGTCTTGGCAAAGGACACAGCTGGAGAGAGAAGGAAGAGGAAAGGAAAGGCAGTAGCATCAGAGCCAGAGCTCGCCCAGCCCTAGAATCATTGGGGTCCTTCAGCAATCATGGTTGTGGAGGAGGGCAGAATAGTCAAGACTAGACTAGAGGAGATGATCTTCGAGCAGCCGGGAGGCAGGTCTAGGTGGTATGTGTAGCATAGCCTCTCCTTCAGATAGGTGAGGGGTAAAAAAAACACCTTGAGATAGGCTCCTCAGGGAGCCCGTAGAGCAGCCCCCAGCGTGGTCATCGACTAGACGACCGTTAAGGGAGGATTATTGTAAATAGTACAGAAAACCCAAAAAAAATCAGAAAAAATGCAAAAGAACAAAAATATTAGAAGTACTATAAAAGGGGGAGAAGAACAGGCAAGCACCACAGCAGAACAGAAGAGCGCAGGATCGGACCCTGTGTAGTGCAGTTACTAGGGTACCCGAGTCAGCGTAACCCTCCTCAAGTGCAAACAGGGGCAGGAGTCGGAGCAGCTCCTCTCATTCGATGTCACCGACTCAGTATTTCAAGAGGAGTTGTTATTAGAGCTGATAGCATATGGGGAGGAGGATGACACGGACGCCGATGATTCAGAAGACGTGCCAGAATTCCATCCTCACAACGACTATCCAAAAGGACCAAATTTGCACGTTAAGGAGGACACAGAGGTGGTGAACATCGGCGCACCAAGCGATGTTAAGGAAGTCTGCATCAATGCCAGACTTTCACCATAGGCAAAGGCCGATTTTATCACGTTTTTGAAGGATTTTAGTGATGTCTTTGCTTGGAGTTATAATGATATGGTCGGACTGAATGTTGAGGTCGTAGTGCACAATCTACCGTTGAAGCCGGACGCCAAGCCAGTCAAGCAGAAACTCAGAAGATGGTGCCTGCAATGGCTTCTCAAGTTAAAGGAGGAAATCATGAAGCAACACCAGGTCTAATTCCTAAAAGTCGTCCTCTACCCAGAATGGCTGGCTAATGTGGCTCCAGTGTCGAAAAAGGACGGACGAGTTTGCATGTGCATTGACTATAGAGACCTCAACAAAGCGAGCCCGAAAGATGATTTTCCGCTACCTCACATCGATGTACTAGTGGACAACACCACAGGGCACAAAATGTTATCATTTATGGACGGCTTTTCAGGCTACAATCAGATCAGAATGGCAAAAGAAGATATGGAGAAGACGTCATTCATCACCCTTTAGGGGGTCTTTTGCTACAGAGTGATGCCATTCAGACTTAAGAACGCCGACGCTACGTACCAAATAGCAATGACAGCACTTTTTCATGACCTCATGCACCAAGACATCGAGGTGTACATAGACGACATGATTGCTAAATCTAAAGAGTCTGACGACCATCTCGCCTGCCTGAGAAAGTTGTTTGATCGTCTGCAAGAGTTTAAGCTCTGGCTAAACCCCAGCAAATGTGTGTTTAGCGTGACATCAGGAAAGCTCTTGGTGTATATAGTCAGCCAAAGGGGAATTGAGGTCGACCCCAATAAAGCCAGAGTTATCATCGATATGCCACCTCCAGCCACAGAGAAGGAGGTCCGAGGTTTGCTCGAGCGCCTACAATACATCAACTGGTTCGTTGCCCAGGTCACCCTCATATGCGAGCCAATCTTCAAGCTCCTGTGGAAAAATGCTCAGATCACTTGGAATGCGGAGTGCCAAGCCGCCTTCGACAAAATCAAACAGATGTTGGCCAGGCCACCAATCCTGGTCCCCCCAATGCTGGGACGACCGCTCCTCTTATACTTATCAGTTACACAGCACTCCATGGGCACTATACTGGGTCAGCACGATGAGACAAGCCGAAGGAAAAGGGCGGTGTACTACCTGAGCAAGAAGTTCAATGATTGTGAAGCTAGGTATATCACCATTGAAAAAGTCTGCCTATCCTTAATATGGGCCAGCCAATGCTTGAGGCACTATATGATGGCATATCTAGTTCTATTATTATGCCGACATGACTCGATGAAGTACTTTCTTCAGAAACCAACACTAGTGGACAGATGTGTCCAGTGGCAGGTTTTGTTATCCCAATACGACATCAGCGTTATGACGTAGAAATCAGTAAAGGGGCAGGCCCTAGCAGATCACCTCGCTGACTTTGTTTTGCTAGAGTATCAACCCCTGCAGGCCCAATTTCCCGACAAAGATATATTATTCGCTATGGATGATCCGGGACTCAAGGAGTCAGATGACCAAAAGCGATGGCGCCTCTACTTTAACGGGGCAGTTAGCAAAAGAGGCCAGGGTATCAAGGTAGTGCTAGCAACCCCCCAAGGATAGCTCATCATGTTTTCCATGAAATTGTCGTTCTGGTGCACCAATAACGAGGCAGAATACGAAGCATGCATCCTTGGCCTACAGGCTGCATTGGAGCATGGGGTACAGGAACTGCAAGTCCACGACGACGCCTTGCTGATCATATCTCAAGTGAATGGGAGTTGGAAGACAAAAGGCCCAAAGCTGGTGCCATACCACTCATATCTCCTGAAGCTCATTACAGAATTCGAGGACATTTCCTTCTCCTTTATGAACAGAGCCAGGAATGCATACGCAGACACTTTGGCAACTTTGGCATCATGGTTGTCCATACTAGACGATCACGGGGTGGAAGTATCAGTAACCCAAGTGAAATACCCTATGTACTGCATGAGCATCAAGGAGGCTGATCCACTGGAAGAGCTTCCCTAGTACCACGATATCAAAGTTTTCTTGCAAACTGGGAACCTCGCGCCTAATACCCCTGCCACCGACAAGAAGACTATGCAGCGACTTGCGTCAAAATATGTTCTTGGAGGTGGCCGTTTATATAGAAGGTCCTACAACCAGATGCTATTAAGGTGTGTAGACTAGAAGGAGGTCGATACCGTGATGCTACAGATTCATGCCAGAGTGTGCGGCCCACATATGAATGGGATCCTGTTGGCCAAAAAGATCATGTTGCAAGGCTACTATTGGTTGACCATGGAAGCGGATTACTGTCATTTCGTCCGAAAGTGCCACAACTGCTAGATCCACGGTAACCTGATCCACGCTCCTCCCCATCAACTGCATAATATGTTTGCGCCTTGGCCCTTCTCAACATGGGGTATGGACGTCATTGGAGCCATTCACCTAGCAGCCTCCAATGGACACCGCTTCATCTTGGTAGCAATTGACTACTTTACCAAGTGGGTAGAAGCATCTTCCTACAATGCGATCACTGCCATGGCTACAAAGAAGTTTATTCAGAATAATATTGTAGCCCAATACGAGGTTCCTCATGCTTTTATCTCTGACAATGGGAAGAACGTTGTGGCCAGGAGGGTGGAGGACTTCTTACAGAGCCTTCACATCAAGCATCATAGATCCTCCCCGTACCACCCATAGATGAATGGCACCGTAGAGTCTGCCAACAAAAACCTCACCAAGATCCTGAAGAAGATGGCAGAAACTCACTGGGATTGGCATGACCAACTCCCTTATGCATTATGGGCCTACAGGACATCCATCTGAACTTAATAGACGAGCACAGATTGCAGGCCTTGCACCACACCCAGTGTTATCAGAAATGCATGGCTAGGTCTTATCAGAAGAAGGTCCGACCCAGAAGCCTAGCGCTCGGTGATTTGGTTCTGCAAGCAATCCATCTGTCCGATGCTCGTGGAAAGTTCCGACCCAATTGGCGAGGACCCTTCGTCGTCAAGCAGGCTTTCTCTGAAGGAGCTGTGATCCTAGAAAATATGGACCACATCGAGCAGTCCAAGCTAGTCAATACTTGCTACCTGAAGAAGTACTACCAGTGACTGGGTCTCGGCACTGAGCAAAGGCCTACCCTTCTTGTATCCGAGCACCCTGCATCATTGAATTCTACATCCGAGCACTTATTCATTCTGTCTCGTTGTATTCACACTAAGTTATTATAGCACACATTCTTGCATTCACGCAACGCATACGCTCATCATTCATGTTTCAGATTCTTGTATTAGCATATATGCGCATGCACCATCTGCATTCGACCCGATGATGAAATCAAAAAAGCTTAACCTGCCTCGGGAAAAGGTTCCTACCTCCTAAAGAATTCTATCCAGATCATCTAGCAAGTGAGAAAGCCACCTCCCATCATGAGCAGGATGAAGTTTTCAAACTCTCCAAGGACCCACACCTCCAAGAGGGAGATAAAATGCTAGGGTGTGAGCGAGAGTGAGCAAGAAAAATCATAATGCATAGAGGGCACAAAAGAAATGAGAAGACAGAAGTCAGCCCTAGAGAGAAGTGTGAGAGCCAACTTTACCCCTACTGTACCCTAGGGAGGAGTTGGAGCATGCGCCTGAGCCACCACACCATTGAAGGACTAGCCCCCCTTCTTAGTAAGAGCCTCCCACCTTGACGTTCATTACCCCCAACAGGAGTAGAGTTGGCCCACACACCTATGAGGGAGCTAAAGAAAAGTTGATAATATAAAAGAGCAGGTGTGGGACCTAGAGAGTTTGACGCGAGGTCCTAGCCATGTCACCATTTAAACACTTACCACCCAGTTATCCATCATTTCACTATCCACTGTCCTAGCACAACCGCCCCACCGTGATCACTTGGAGTGCCACCCGTCAGTTAGAGATCCGGATAGAGTCCGTCGGATAATTGGATCAGCCCATCCCCTTGTGAGTAGACATCAAAGCTTTCCTAATGTTGAGGGTCCGGCATAACTATGTAAGCACAGCCCATGCATCTACATCTACATTTTCCCTCATCGTCGTGATCATAGGATAGGACTTTGCCAAGTCGTCAGCCTGGGGCATGTCAGCCACCCTCTTGGATGACATCGGCGGCCCACCTCCAGTACTAGGGGCATGTCAGCTGCCCATATGATTCACCTCCAGCCAAGGGCATGTTAGTTGTCCACTTGGTTGACTTCAGTAGAGCATCCACAGCCAAGCGCATATCAGCTGCATTTTGGCGAGTAGGCACTTTGCTGGGTATTTTAGGCCATATGTTCGGTGCAAATCGGCAGCTCCACATAGAAGGTCAGAGAGGAGAATGGACAGAGGTAGATCATTGAGCCCAGCTGCACTTCGGACCAAGACTCTGGAGACTAGGGAACTTCGGCATGGACCCCACATCTGGGAGCCACGTAGCAGCTACGCATAGGTCATACACGTTTGTGGCAAGAGCATCAGTGGCCAACTTGTAGTAGAATGTACCCCCTACATACCCTCATGGGGCCAGACCTGGCAAGTCATGATAATGTATCCAATCTACGTCCTCAAAAGGAGTAGACGTTTTGGGCTGGTCCCAATGATATAGGGGAGCTATTCAAAGAAGTTGGTCACAAGAGGAAATGAAAGAGCATGTATTCTTCATTCAAATTTAAGTTCAAGAGTACAATCATTGAAAGAAATTACAGAGGTGTGCTACATATGTTTGAATCAGTTATTCCCTTTAGTTTAGGGCCTCTTCGAGCTGCTAGCATTGTTGAATAGAGGTGTGCTAGGAGCCACTTCGCTGATTGGCCAGTTTGCCTGCGTATATGCCCTATATGCCTCAGAGCAACCTATGCCTCTCGCTAGAGTTAGATCACTAGAGCTCACACCAGTTCGGAGCAAGCGAGCCAACTCAGTAGTCACGACAGTTGAGTTCTAAGGATACAACAAGAACATAGCAGGCATATGAGACTGTTCAAGAGCATCTTGGCAAAAATCAAACTGATGTAGGACACGAATAGTGTGATACTCCACACCCCCAGTCAAGCCAGGAAGAACAACCACCCTCATGTCAGCATCATTGAAAAATGCAATGAAAGGCTCTACGGTTGATGGGACAATTCGCCAAGTGATCAGGCTCTTAGACAACCCCTCCAGCTTTTCATAGAACTCCCGTACTCTAGTGATGGTCTGAGAATGCCCATTTTGGAGGTAGGCCTCAAATGCTGGTCTTTAAGGCACAAGACCTTAACTCCCATGTGAGCCGCCAGCCACACCTATCCAAGCATTAAGTCAGTATACTGATTTGCCAATAGCAGTAGAATTTTTGATTACCTGCACTAATGCTCCACAGCCATAGAAGTGGCGACACCGGTGGAGAGCACGATCCAGGCCCTGATAAGTCTCAGCTAGGATCACGAGAGCCAGATCTATTTGTTTGCTCACCACCTCCAAGGTGATCTCATCTACCTCAATCGCTACAGTCATCCGGCCATGACTAAATATGAGCTCCCTAAGAAAGAGGAGGACGAAGCCGCTCAGCCAAAGATCATCGCCTAGCACAGAGCACCTCATCAAGGAAGTCCAAGCGTAGCATGGGTTCAGAGTCGTCCATACAGATTAGACGCTTCCCGTATTCTGCAGTGTTCAAGCCGGTTAGCTGAGAAAGGATGGATGCATACCCATCCCGACGCATGAAGACCGGAGGCCCAAGCAGTCGTGACAGGCCACAAATCCGTCTGGTTTCCTCTAATGTGATAGTTAGCTCCTCACGACCAAATCAAAATACGTGGTGGGCCAGTTTCAAAATCTAGACACGGCACTTAGGAGATAATCGGTTCACCGATCTGCATGAAACGCCCGAAGATTCCCCAGCACAGCAGTTTCTCCCGATCATTATCGAAGAGCATGCCGATTCAGCATCTCAACACATCCGAGCAGTGGGGAGGAGTAACCATCGTTGGAAAACCCTGGAAAGGCCACAAAAGATGCCACATCATAACCCACACCTAGCAGCCTTCCTACCTTGCCATAAAATCCTTACCATGCCACCCAAGAGTGGAGCACCAGTGGAGGAAGAAGCAGTAGAGGAGGCGTCGTCGGAGAAGTAGCAGGCATCGTCGGAAAAGAAAAGACACCGCCGGTGGAGGTAGAGCATACCACTGAGGAGGTTGGACCGGAGGGAGGGTGAGAGATGTGTCCCCCTCATTCAGCTAGGGCCAGCCTTAAAAGTAGGGAGAAGAGCCCGTGAGCATCCGTATGACGATGACCTGTGACTGTGTCAGAGGTCACGCGCGACTTGGTTGCATGCTGGACATGCGTGTGTTGATCAGGAAATTTGGGCCCTGTGACGAAGGCACTTAGGAGACGCATGTGCCACTTGTGCATGTCCACCAGGGACGTAGACCTTCAGCTGGGTTGAGCTGATGGGGCATGCGTGCCACCTGCGCGTGTCCATCAGGGACTGACACCTTCATCTGAGCAACACTGTGGAAGCACGCGGGCCACATGCACGTGCGGCACAAGGCTTGTCAATCGAGCCACTACTGTTCTAAGAGCTCACCTAACTGGCTCAAGAGATTGAGCCACTATTGTTCTACATACAAAGCACAAGATCCAAACAACCAGAAGCAAGCAATTTGAAAAGCATTCATTAGTCACTTAAGGGGCATGTCAAGTTTACAGAATCTAGGCTTACAAAATGTTGCAAGATAAAAACATGGGAATACAGTTAGTTGAGCAAAAAATCAATCCCAAGCCTTGTCTTCACTCTCATCTGGTTCTCGCCCCCAAGAAGCACGAGCAGAGTGATGCTCCCCTTTGCACCAGAGCCGTCGGGCAGTTGCTGCTGAGGCCACTAGAGCATGGGAGGGTGCAGAAGTGGAGGCACCCATCAAGTCCCCTACAGTAGAAGTATCCTCCTCAAGGTCGGGGTCAGCCTCGTCACTGCTGCTCCCAAGGACGACGTCCTCTAGCCAGTATCCCTGTAACAAGAGGGTCAGTCATGTACACAAAATACAACAAGCACAGAATAAGGAAAATACTTACCTCCCCACGGGCTTCCCGCCAAGCCTATTGCAGATAAAGAAGCAGTGATCAGAACAATTGGTTACAAACAGTTGAAAATTAAAGCAGGAAAGGAAAGGATTCATTACCTTGGCCCACCGCATCCGAGCGTAGAAGTCGCTCAGCCTGCCCTCGAACTGCTGAAACAAAGCAACTAGTTATTGTCAGAACAACTAGAATCGTGAAGATCAGTTTGCGCCAGAAGCAGTAAGCAGAAACTTACCTCGACCCAGTTCTTCGAGAACCACATATCCCGCTATTGTTCTCGAAGGCCCCCTCAAAGAGGTACGGCTTGCAGGCCCGTTTGTACCACTCCTGGTACTCCTCATAGCTAGTAGGGCGAAGGATATACTGGCTCTGGTCAACCATGATTTTAATAGCAATTGAGCGAGCTCTCACACGGGTGGTGGCCTGGGGTACCATCTTAGTAGGAGATGGGAGTGGAATGTCGAACTCTGGAGTGAATTAATGGCAAACCCGACCAAGCAGGTAGAACGTAGATTTCTTGAAGCAAAATAATTCCATCTGCTTCCGGCGGTAGGTCTGAGCGGAGTTCAAAGGCTCCCAGTCCAGCCTAGCGTACCGGTCAAACGACCTCAGCTCGACTTGTGCAAGGCAAAACAGAACACAAGACAGTCCAGCAGGATATCAGAGAAACACAGAAAGCGGTAAACAAAGGCATGGTTTGCGAACTTACATCATGGATGGACAAGAGGTCCAAGAGGTAGCTGTATGATTCATAGCTGTATACCCAGGCTGCCGTGTGATGGTCTGGCTCGCACTATTGCCGAGGGAGCGGGAGAAGCCTAGGGTGAAGGTGGAAGAAATAGTGCCCCCGCATACAGTGCTCCATCCACTAATACTGTAGATATAGAAGAACAAGTCAGGACATAATCACACTACTAAACTAAAAAAGACAACACAGGGGATTACCGTCAGTAGTGGATAGAGCCCCACATGGGACCTTTGGTTGCTCTTCACAATGCTGTCCAGGCCGTAAATCATATAGGTATGGCTTGCACCGCCCAATCGTACCGATCTTGGTGGTCCAGGTCGATGAGGTAAATCAGCCAGTCCACCGAAACACAGTACCCAGAAGTGTCGCAAAACATAAGCACCATCAGCTCCATCAGGAAGTGGCGATGTACGATCTCTGCATCCCTCGATCCCTATGCTGGTTCTGGCCAAAATAGGTTCCACTCTCTGATCCAGCTATAACAAAGGTAGTGCGCAGACCGGGTCAACGGTGGACACTCATGGCCCAAGAGCTTAGTGACCTTGGTGACCCCAAAGTAGCCTTGCTAACTATGGGCTCCTTCCAGAAGCAGAAGCCCGTCAGTAGCACCCTGTGCTCCAGCAGGATTGTCATCTCACCGAAGGGAAGATGGAAGGTGTGAGTCTCATGCCGCCATCACTCCGCAAGCGCCCAGAAGAAGTTGTAATGCCTGTGAACGGCCCGGAAGTGCAGAAGACTCCCAAACGGAGTGCGGTGTAATAAGAACTCTTTTAGAAAGCCGGGGAGGCATTCGAAGTGCTCTAGCATCGGTGTCCAGAGACACCGCATCACTCTCCCAGTATCATTGACCTGAGGGGCAAAGAGAGGCAAAGTCAGAAATCAGTTAAACCATACAAATTTGTGAAGAACAGGATATTGCTTACCTCAAAGCCGTTGCGGTTGCGGTTGCTGATATGGTTCTCGTCCAGCAACCAACCCTCGAAATTGCCAGATTCCTGCCAAAAAAGATTCAGTTCTGTAAACACAAGCATGCATAAAGAAAAGACCTATGTAGGGGAGATTTTGTTCTTACATCCTTTGGAATGTTGGGCATCACCTCCTCCGATGCTCGAGAGCTTGAGGCAGCCCCGAATCACGAACTGGACCCATGACCTCGTGCCACCGAGCCAGAAGGCGCCCCAAACCGTGAGCTAGACCCGTGACCCCAGGCCCACGAGCTGGGGGCTACTCCGCTCACTTGAGTCATCTCAGCCTTGAGATCAGAATCAGACTACACGAAACAAAGATCTGTCTAAAGTAAGAATACCGAGACTAATTGCATTCACAAAGTATGGAGGACATTATTTAGAAACATAAATGTAAAAGCATGGCATGATATCACTCAACATTATGGCATTTTAACTTCTCTTGCTCAAGAAAAATCAAGGCACAATGAAGCCTAGTCGCTATACGGTTCAAAACAAGGAGAACATAACAGTGGCATTTCACAAGCATTATGGCATTCCTCCAAACAAGCATGTATTATCAAGGCAATGTTATTCAAATAAGCATGATGGTTCTTTCTTTTTCAAGCAAAGAAGTTATCATTATCACAATGTTGCACAAGCAAGTCTATGGCATTATTCAAGCAACTATGGCACTTCCTACAATGTTATTGAATCTACAATGGCCTATTTCAAACTTGAAGCTGGGACCCGTGTAGGGGGACACCATTGGCTCGGGACGCCGGCATGACCACCGTCAGGTGGCGCCCAACCGTCGCTCCTCTCCAAGGATGGCTAGCTACCATACACCAGCCTGTCCCACAACTGCCGACCGCACCACCGACAGACCACATCACCGGTGTCGAGCAGTCCAACGGCGGTGGGGGGTGGCGTGGAAGGAACTCACTAGCCCATGGAGGAAGACGATGCAAAATGAAAGAGGGAGGGACGAGAGAGATACCATGTTGTCGTCGTTCTAGTCCCTTCGCGTTGGAGAAGCACGCCCTGCTGGAGTCTGTGCCTCTGTCGTGCACTACTAGAAAATCTACATTTTGCGAGGAAAAATAGCGAGGACTTAGCGAGGAACGTCCTCGCAAATATTGGAGAGGACATATAGCGGGGAATTAGCGAGGAGTATTTCTCGCAATAATTTTCCGAGTATTTAGCGAGGAGTCCTTCTCGCAATGTCCTCACTTTTTATTAGCGAGGACATAGAGAGAAAATGTCCTCGCTATTTTCCCTCGCTAAATCAAATCTAAAATACCGATGCACGGGGTCGTTTTCTTTTCTTTCTTACCCTAATTTTACCCATCCTCCTCCTCCTCTTCCGTGCTCCTCCTCCGCCTCCACCGCTGCTGCCGGACGCAACCACTTCTGTGCTCCTACTCCTCCTCCACTGCAGTGCCTCCTCCTCCGACGTTCTCCTCCTCTCGCTCGCACTGCCTCCTCCCGCTGCCGGACGCAACCTCCACAGTCTTCTGGAAGCAGAAAGGGCCAGCGTTCTCTCGATTCCAGTCCACATCTTACAGGTCCGCCGTCGTCCCCCCTCCCCCGATTTAATTTGGAAAATGTT
Organism: Posidonia australis; assembly: GCA_024699735.1. Taxonomy (NCBI): domain Eukaryota; kingdom Viridiplantae; phylum Streptophyta; class Magnoliopsida; order Alismatales; family Posidoniaceae; genus Posidonia; species Posidonia australis. The sequence goes on along the minus strand of JAMKQA010104007.1, from coordinate 975 downwards.
GCTCCAGAGAAGAACTCATCTTTCGTTGGAGTTTTTTAGTTGTACGATGATGCTTTGCGATTTCGTGTGATCGTCCTTCTATTCTAGAGATCCTTCGATTTTTCAAGTCTGTTAAATGAATACCTGTACAATTAAGTCTGTTAAATGAATGCTTTACGATTTATGCCACATCCTACATAATAGGAAAAAATTTCTAATCTGAACTTAGATAACCACTATGTCATCTCAAAGCAGTAATTTATTATCTAAATTTTAACTTCTGTAATAATTTAAGTGTAGGTCAAAATAGGCAGGTGAATATACTACATTCATCTTAGTACTTTATTGAGGATCAAGGCAAAAATAATAATTAAGCACATTGCGAAACGTACATACTGAAGAACACCAAAAGCATTGTTCGATCAACAAATGACACCATTTTCTCCATTTTGGATGTGAGTTAGCAACCAAACTGCTGCCTGAGCATTGCCAAGATTAACTTTTCATGGTCGTCATTAGTGGCTCTGTCTCCAAGAAGTCTAATAGCAAGCTTCTTTCTATAGCCATCCGCCAAAGAAAAATGTCATTCAATAAAAATCGAGAAAGATCAAAAAAGATCATGCCAAAACCTGTAGAAAAATGAATTGACTCTTTTAAGCAAAGAATGTCAAACACATATTAGAAAAACACCTGTAAAATTCTGCAAAAAAATCCTTCTCATGAATATAACCAAGCAGACATACAACCTGCATATCACATTCTTAACAAACTACTTCAGACAAACAATGGGAAAATTATTGCTCAAATATTAATGGGTAATGAGTTCAACTTGGTACGTAAAAGTTGACCTTATCTAAGCTTCCTTCAACATCTACTTCGTTTAATTTTTCATATCCAGCTCTTTTACTGAGTAGGAAATCACAGTAAGTGGCAAGCAGCTGAGCAGGGGACATGTCAGCAATCATCTTGTTGCAAAAAACCAAGGAAATCATCTTG
>JAMKQA010104006.1:0-16499 GCA_024699735.1 Posidonia australis | reverse complement strand
CGTACGAGGGTGCCTAACACCTTCCTCGTGCGTAATTGGAATCCTTACCCATCCTCTGGTTAGCAGACATCCAGCCTTCACATCTGCATCCCATGCATTCATCCTTTTGTGGTTTTCCTCGTCTTTCTCTTAAAAGACTAGGTGGCGACTCCCTTTCCTTCTTTTCTTTTATCCTTGCGCCTTCGCCGTCATCGGCATGGCTATGGTCTCCTCCTCTCCACCCCTCCCTCCGGGTCAGGCTCTGTCACGGACACGTTGTCACACACATCAAGAGGCGACTAGAATCCTGGAATTCTTTCTCTAGATAATTTGTCATCCTGGACTTTAATATAATATATGGGGTATTTATAAATATTATCATGATTTTTTCCATGATTATTCTAATTTTTAGGATTTTCTAAATACTTATATATTTATGGAATATCATATAAATCTTTATCAATGTTAGATAATTCCATAAAATTCTAGAAGAATGGATGACGTTGATTTTAATATCATATATTTTTATCATGCTCAGAAACGAGAAATGATATTAATTATCACCTTTTAAATGCTAGAATTATTTATAATTAAAAAAGATAATTTCAACATGTATTTATTTTCCAAATATTTATTTAATTATGAGATTGGAATTTGTTATAGATATATTTGACATAATTCTCGTAATTATTGGGATTTTATCTTTTAAATTTGATTTTGATTTTGAATTCAAATATTTTCTAAAGTATTCTAGCGATTTCGAGAGAGCTTGAATATTGCAAAACGAGTCATTTACAGTCGCTAGATATTTATTGAATCGATTTTGGATTTTTATTTTAAACGTGGAGATATTTAGAGCTCATTGCCACAAGGAGCGGCGACTAGTTTGTAAAAGACAATTTTTGCCTATTTTTCCGCATCAGAAAATAGAAACTTCTGGGATGTCGCCGATCCTTGTGGCAACATATCAAGATATGTCGCTGGTTCCACCAACGATAAGCTTAAATATCTCATTTTTCAAATTTTCAAGCAGATTCAATATCTAGATATTTTCTTGACTTGTTTTTGATGAGATCTGATGTCCTCGTGCTTATAAATAAACCCTCAAATCTTCCAATTTTAGAGATAGGTTGCCTAGAGAGATTAATTCCTAGCGAAGCCCTACCGAAATCATTATAGATCTATAGAGATCCTTTCAATCCAAGCCTATGCGCACCTCGAAAGCTCCGTCCAAGCCTCCACTTCCTCATCCACTCGGTAGCGTACGAGGGTGAAGAGAGTATCTTCTAATTCTTGCATTTTTATTATCACATAAATCCATTGCATGACATAGATTAGCCCATGGCATTTGCATGTGGGGAACCACCCCCTGGCTAATATTTAGTTGCATGTTTAAGTTTTTTTTTGTTATTCTTTTGTTATTTCTTTATTACAGCAAATATAATCCATTTTTCTCTTGTTTTTCACATTTGTTTTGAAGGAAAGGATCTTATATAGCATGAGGAAGCCACCAAATGACATCCAGCCATCGATTAGGTGAGCCGGTGAACCCACGATCTCAACTTCACATCAGATCTCGGGTTTCCATGTCATACCAGAAGCGAAACACAAAAGGGATCTTACATCTTACAATAGCTGGTAGTGGTTGCTCCGTCTTCGATAATGCTAAGCTCACCCTCCTTTTTTGTTCCATTTTTTATTTCCTTTTCTTCTTTCCCTTTGTTGCATCGATGACTAGCCTAAGGAGAGGCGTTGGTAGGTGGTAAAGGGGGTGCTAGTCGGTGGTACAGGGGAGTGTCGTGGCAATTCGGCTTCATCGGTGTGGGGTTGGGCTTTTAGAGGGTGGTCTTATGGTGAGGATGGGTAGACAGTCTGGCTCTACAATAGTGAGGGGTAGTGTTGGCTGAGCACCATTCGTCGTGGTGACACGACGGCAAACCGGAGATGGTGACGTGGGGCATGGTCGACCTGTGGGTTGCGTGCTAGAGAGTGAGCGGTTTTAGGGTCACTAAGGTAGGCCATTTATTGGGGCTGTGCGGTGGTTCGTTGGAGGTGGCTCTAGTTGTGCATAGAGGTTTGATTTGACCGACGGCATAGAGGGGTGGTTGGTCGACCATCTTTGGTTGAGAGGAGATCTGTGGTTGTAGGAGCATGGCTGACGAATCAATGGGTGTTGGTCTTGGGCGTTGGTGGTGGTTGAAGGTGTTGGTCTTGATAGGGTATGGGCTTTGTTGGCCTGCGGGTGGCACCAGGTTATTGGTGTGATACAAGGGGCATTACTTCTAGGGACGACTGTAGGGATAGTGTATGGTTGAGTCCCCCCCAAATGAGGTGTCCTATCGGCCGTTGCCAGTGCACTAGGATAACCCAACCTCTCTCCCTATTGTCCAACTACACTTGTTAATATTTTCAATAAATGTTTGCATATTACCACAATGCTGCTTTCCTATTTATAGACTGTGATGCCATTTGCTATATTTGCATTTACATTTAGCATTTTGCCGATAATCTACCATAATTCTTGCATTCTGACTGTCTTTTGCCAAATAATCTGTTTTTATATTTGCCTGAAATATGCTTTGATAGTTTGTTTCATATTTGTAGATGGATTTTGTGTGGTGTTGATGTAGTGCTATCGCTATATCCACTCACGTTGATGACTTTTAGTGATTGTAACTTGTCTTTTGCTAAAGATGTTGGTTGACAAGACGCGTAAGGGAGATGGTAGTTGTGATGGATGTAGATTCTTGGTTCACTAGATCGATAGTAGGATGTCGTCTAGCGGCGTCCTCGTGCTATGCAGCATTTCCTTTCCTTCAAAACAAACAAGAAAAACAAATCTGGATTAGACTAGGTGCAGTAACAATATCAAAACAAAAACAAATAACATGATGAAATAAGGCTAATACTAACCGAGGGATTGTCCCTACATGCATATGCCATGGGCTATAAATAACATGCAATGGATTTATGTAAGCAAAATGCAATAATATAAAAATACTTCCTTTCATCCTTATGTGCTTTGGAGTGGATGACGGAAGTGGAGGCCTGATGGAGCTCCAAAATGCACTTTAGCTATTGGACAAAAATGATCTCTAGGATCTAAATTGTCACAGGGAACTGAGATAGAGTGGGGCTAAGGGTCATGGATCTCTCAGGGTTTCAAACTAGCTCCTAGGATTTTTGATGTACCTCCCTGCAAACTCTTGACCTAGAGGGTCTATTTATAGAGTTTGGGGCCTTTAGATCTCGTCAAGGATGATTGGAGGGTCAATGGCCAGGATTTAACTCGTTAAAATATCAAAAAATATCTTTTTAGATCTCGTTGCCTATATGACAGGCGATAGAATTATTGAGTCACCGCCTAGACAGGTGATGAGGCTGAAGATCTCAAATTTAGCGCATGTGGTGAATCAACAACTGAATGGCATGAAATCTGCCACAGAGCTAGTTGTCGTTCGTTATGGCGTTGAAAATCTAAAAAGGCAAAAATTTGAAAATTAAACTCTCAAAATATCTTCTTGCAAATTTATTAGCAAATAACGAGCAAATTAGTGACTTAAACCTGTCTTCGTAATAGAAAGATTCCAAATTTAATTTAAACATAAAAGCTTTAGTAAATCAAATTTGAAATTTTTAAATCTCCAATAATTACCAAAAAAATCAATTTAAAATGAAGGCTATATTTGATTTAAATTAGATTGACAATCATTTAGATATTTTGGATGTTATCTTTAATTTTTAGCATTATCTTGAGTTAAATATAAGCTATAACATTAAAATGTGATAACTTATCATAAAAATTTCATTATTGGTAAAACAAAGATAAGTAATATTAATTATCAAATCATCCAAATTTTAATAATTTTCTGGAATTATTTGGCATTTATAAAGATTTATATGATATGCATATATGTTGGAAAATTATAGAAATGACAATAATTATGGCAAAAATCATGATAATATTTATAAATGTCTCATATATCATATTAAGGCCTGGGATGATTCCAAGATGTCTGTTGCCTGTGACGTGGTGCCTTAAATATCGTTACCATTGAGATAGGTTACAAGAGATGTTGCCTTTTGAATTGGTGACGATGCCTGTCACTTGTCACACTGGCAACATCATGTTCCTTTTACATTTTATCCCCTACCTTGTATCTTATTCCACAGAGATACATTAAAAGTCCTGAAATACTTCAAAAATTCTATAAAATCATAAAAGCATCTTTTCTAAGATCAAAATACTCAAATCTGTCATCAATTTGAGTGAGGCAAGAGTGTCAGCTCTGCCACAGCTCTCGATCTCACACTGAAAATGTTCAAAGGACTCGTACCTTTGACTATTTCGAGTGTGTTAGCTTTGCCACAACTAACGACCTTGAATCAAGTAAAAATCAAGAATGTCTTTAGAGATATCATGGAAAATTTGGAAAATATGTTATAGTTCCTTAGCCATGTGATCTAGGATGCCTCAAAGGTTCTTATCCTAGATAAACTCTGAGAAATGCAAAAAATGGGATTTCTACAGTAGTTAGTCCTGATATTTTAATGCTATTTATCATTGATAATGTAGTCCTCCTTTGTCCATGTTTGACTACTGGTCCTTGAATTGTTACCCATGTTTGTTTGCAGTCTGATTGTAAGTACAGTGGTGTGGGCTTCCAGGTGAGCGAGGCTGCTTCCAGCTTGCGGACATGGAGCCAAAGTGCTGGCTCGAGGGACTCTGGTTCATGGGCTTCCTGAGGATCGGCTCGTAGTGCACAGATGGTCATTCCTGAGGAGGTATATTTAGAACAAACAATTTCTATTTATTGCTTTATCAGCTTTTCTTGTGTAATTTTGAAAATATTTTGACCTCTATGTTCCGCAAAAGGCTAGGAACTTTCAAGGGCGATTGCTCGATGCCTCCCATATCTATGAGCGGGAGGACTTTGAGGTAAATGACTTCTTGCAACAAAAATCGATTTACTAATCTGTATAGTGTCACTGACTTTGCTTTACTATTCCTATCAAGTGAGCGACGCTAGGAAGGTGATGCAGTGCCTTTGGGCACCCATGCTTGCTCATTTTGAGAACCTACCGAGATTTCTCTTGGATTTCCTATTGCACCACAGTCCGTTTGGTAGCTTGTTGTGGAATCTCGTGATCCACTAACATTATCAGTTTTTTTGTGCCTTGGCAGAGCATTGGAGGCACGAGACACATACCTTCCATCTACTATTCAGGGAGATGACCCTTCTCCCAGAGCACTGGGCTTTGCTGATTGGCTTGCTGTTTGGCGGGGATTCCATTGTTGGGAAGACGACTCAAAGATTCTCAAAGGTCTCCCATCTGTTAGGCTGAGAGCCTCTACTACTAACCTACTCCATGTTTTACTTCTGCTTCGTCTAGTTGTGGGAGTGGGACAAATTCTGGCTAGATCTAGCTCTTGGTTCGAGGGAGGCAAAGTTCGTTCTTCGCCATTTTCTACTAGAGTTGCTTGGTCTAATCTTCAGCGACACCTCTGGCTATGGTGTATTGGCCGAGTGGTTGATGTACATAGATGACATTGATCAGTTGGGCCGTTATGCCTGGGGAAGTGCGAGCTACATCTACCTTCATTGCAGGTTAAATGATGTGGTTTGGATGAACCAACGCTCCTACATCCGGCTGTACCCACTCCTGACGGTAAGTTCTGTAAATTGCTGTGCATTATGTTGTGTCTTTCTTTATTCAACTGTGCCTTACTGACCTATTGATCTGTGTTTTTGTAATAATAGCGGATGGAGCATGTCGAGCAAGGTCACTATTTCTTTTGCCTATGCCCCACATTGCCACCTTTGCCTTGGCAGTTGTGTAAGCCCGACCACCAGGCCGCCTCAGGTGTATATAGCTACAAGGCATATTGATATTTATTGGATTTGCTTAGTATCCAAGATGTAAGTTTTTTACAGTTCTCCTTTTTAGTTTATTGAATTATGTCTTGTGGGTTTACTATTCTTATGCTTGGATTGCTATATCTACTTCCCAGGTTGAGCTTAGGTCGTCTGAGCATTACAAGGGGACTGACTAGGCACCCCTGAACTCTACTCAGGTGCTATGGAGGAGATAAGTGAAGTTCTATTGTCTCAAGAGATCGACTTACTACTTGCCCGATCGGGTTCAACATCAATTTGCTAATGAATTTTGCATTCCAACCCCATGCCTCGAGGACATGGAGTCTGAGACTACTTCTCGTGTGGCAACTTAGACTGTCGCTGCTATGGCACTTGCTTAGAGGTGTAGGTACACCCTCTACTTGGTCAATTATGAGGAGTACCTCAGTTGGTTTGAGCATGTGGGGATGCCACACCTTTTCAGGGAGGAGCTCCAAGAGCCATGACAGGAGATATGGTTCTCCGAGGATTGGGTTCAAGTAAGCTGTTATATTACTGCTTCGATATTTGATTTTGTTCATATATATTGTGCTCTGACATGGACTGATGCATGCTTCTTGTAGTGGTTCGAGGATCGACTAGGGGACTTCTATGACAAGATAAGGCAGACCTAGGTGACCTTTGAATGTGTTGTGTACTATTTGAATATCAGGCTTTTAATTTTGTAATACTGCTTGGTATTGTCGATTCATGGAAAATAGGTCCGATGTCTGGCATTTGTTGAGGTAAATCCATTAGTAATTGTCTTACTCTGTTACAAAACTGTTTAAATCTTACTTTGACAGTTGGTTTAACATGTAAATGCCTGTAGTAACTTGTTCCTATACTTTCAGGGTGCATGCCCTTGGGCTAATGTGAATATTGAGAGTAGTAGGGAGTTCAATCTAGGGCTTGAGAAGGAGGACATCTCTGGAGGCAAGGACATGGCAAGAGCTTCCAGCTCAACTACAGGACCTTCACATGCCCAGGCGGCTTCAGCCAGGACTGCCCGACGGTTGTGTCAAAAGACCAACCACCAGATTGCCTGTGCTTCTTAGTGGGGGGACGTTGATCTGGATGTGGAGCATAGCCCTATGGATGATTAGCTAAGGATGGATCGCTGTTTCCTTTTCTTTTAGCCTTTGCTTAAGGGCCTTGTAGTGATTTTTATTTTGATTGCGAACTAATGTATTGGTACTATGATGTATTTGAATAGCTCTATTATGTCAATTTAATTAGCCCAAAGTTTATGTTGTGTATTGGTGAATATCTATGCATGATTTGATTGTTGTTTGCAACTTTTTATGAATTTTGTGCTAGTTGGCGAGCAACGGCTTTAGTGGCCAAATTCCCTGGAAAATCTACGACATCAACCTGCAGGACTTCCATGTGGCTCTTCCCCATGGCTATCCCCTACTGCGATAGTGACTCTAGCCACATGAGCTATCATCCACCGATGGGCTCTTCCTCCTTTTTAAGCCCAATGCCTCACTAGCTGACCCTACTGCTAGGTTTTTCTATGCTCCTTGTGCTCTTCCACCAGCCTCCTCAGTTTTGTGGCGTGCGACTAGGGCATCCTTGCTTCAGCGGCTCCATGATTGTGACGGCGATGGTGAGCTTCCTAGCTCGTCTAAGGCTTCTGTGCTGCCTTGGTTGGGCTTCATTTGACCACTTTCATGTAGGCATCAGTCGTGACAAACATTTGTCTCATGTGTTTCAAGGTTTCTCGATGATGTTGACACCCACACAATGCTCTGATGGGCTTTTGGTTTGGAACAAGGTGTTGTCTGAGGCAAACAGTGAGAGGCTTTGTGCTTGGGGAATTTCCATGAAATTCTTGAGTATGGTAAATGTGGAGGTGAGTAGGCACCTCTTGTGTGTGGCAGCTCGGTTTTGGAAACTAGGTCCTCATGTGTTCCGCTTTGGGCAATTGTAGTTGACTCCTACTTTGAAGGAGGTGTGGGGGATCTACGGTTTACCGAGGTTTCTTAGTCCTACTATATTCATGTGCCACGATAGATATGCCTTTATTCTAAGCAAGCTAATAGGGCTCTCCAACGTTGACTACAGGTGTCGCCTGATTTGTGTCGATGGCTTGGACCCCATGCTTCGCTTGGACTACTTTGATGATATGAGACAAAGGCGTGCTGAGTTGGGTGATGATTTGTGGTTCTGTAGCTTTGTCATTCATTTCCTTGGGGAGCTAGTTTTCAATCATGGCTGGATGACTATTGCGATCAAGGTTGTTGAGATCGCACTGGCTGTGGTGACTTGACAGATTGATTTGATTCCAGTGATACTAGTTGAGTCTTACTAGGGCTTGGATCGAGCATTTCATTGCCATTTCCACTTTTATAGTGTAGGGCATTTGTTCAAGTAAAGCGAAGTGATTTCTATTGCTACTTTGGCTATTGCTTTTGTGTTGGCTCATTTCATGACAGGTCTAGCTCGCGACTCTCATGGGGGTAGAGATCCTACATCCTCAGCAATCTGCATTTGATACCTATTACCACAATGGTCATTCTCGGACCATCACCGACGTCCGTGAGTTTTATCAGAGGTTGGAGGGTCCCATTGAGGACGAAGTGACTTGGAAGATCATACCTTCTGCGGTTGAGCCTTTTGCCGTGTTCTTGAACAACTTCAATATGCGACTGATTGTGTTGCTCGGCCTTACCAGGGGAGTCGAGTATCATCCTATCTACGTCCTACACCAATTTGGCTTCCACCAGGATGCGTTTGAGCAAAGTGCCATGCCTAAATCCTTTCGATTGTATCCCCTCAACTCTTTAGTGATGACAACTAAGCTGGTCCATCTGTTGTGTGTTGACATCTACTTTTCTGATATTACTTTGGTGAGAGGCTTTGGTTGTGCTTCGGCATATTTGACCTAGATATCGGAGACCAAGCCAATTCGTGAGGTTTTGTTGGGAGTGGCTTTGTTTAGTGACGTCGGAAGTTCTAAGAGAACGTGCACCTCTTCGGATGGCTAAAGGCTCGCGACATGCCTTGTATCTGAGTATCTATTGCCCTTCTATGATCATCCTTGTATCAATGACTGTAAAGCTAAACCCACATGTGTATTTTTGAACCTATTTGTGTAGATCATTTGTCCACATGTTGTATGTTTTTCTAGTAGTCACATCTATTGCTATTCTATTGTACTGATAAGCCAAGAGTAAAATCAATGCTCTGCTTTTCCTGTAGTGGCTCTGAAAAATCCGTAGGAGTCATCTACAAGGATCCTATGCGGGGCATTTCCGTGTGGTCGACGCATGGCCCTCAAATGTTAATGGGACTACCTGGCCAACATTCTACTTCTACCCAGTCGTGTGGCTATTACACAATTCTCATCGTTGATCCCCTAGGATTTGTTGTCTCTGTGTTATCGATTTGTCCTTGAAGTGACTAATATGCCCTTACCTGTGTCTGGCTTATTCGAGCATTCATGCGGGCATGTGCTCAAATTCGAGAGGCTACGAAAAGCATCAAGCATACCGCAGGCACTTCACCTAGGTCTTCACACGTGTCCTAGCTAGTGAGTAGTTGATGTGTCCTTGGCGACATCTTTGGTGGAATGGAGTCTATTTAGAATGTTGCTAAGATGACACTGGTAGATGTACTGTCCCAATGAGGCTTAACCAAAAGGAAACGGACATGCCCTTGGTTAAATACTGGTGGTTTCTACCATAAGGCAACTGCCATGCCCTTAGTAGAAGGTATCCCCATGCTAAATGCTTAACCAAAAGATAGTTGACATGCCCCTGGATAAAGACTAATGTGACACCTTGCAAAGTAAAATGGGAGAACAGAGACGAATGGTTATGGGTTATGCATGGAGGATGATGCTATTTCTTATTGCCCTCAGCATTTGGAAAGCTTCTGATGCCTGGTGTAAGGAGAGAAGAAGTCTTCGACTCACAAGACCCTACCTGGACATCTTGGGTTGTAGGTGGTGCTCCAGAAGCGGTGAGGTTGTAGTTTATTTGGTCATGTGGTGGAACAAGCTCGGTGCCAAACTCCCTAGGGTACTACACCTACTTTTTTCCAATTATCCTCATTCTTTTGCTCCCGTATAAGCTTGTAGGTTCACTCTGCCCCCTTCCTTGGAGGTAATGGGTACCTATGTGGTCACTAAGGCTACTCTAGTAGCGAGGGAAGGGGTGGCTAATCCCTTTGGCTGTGTAGGCTCTTTAAGTACATGCTTCAACTCCTCTCCAAGATATGTGATAGGGATAGAGATACTCTACTCGCTTCTCTCTCTCTAAAGGTAACTTCTAGTTGTGCATTCTGTCTTCCCATTTCTTTTGATGCCCTTACTCTTGAATGTATTCTTATTAATCACACTCTCGTTCACATCCTAACATTTTATCTCCCTCCGGAGGCATAGGTCCATTGGGGCATTTGGGCTCATCGCCTTGTTCTCAATGAGTGGTGGTTCCCTAACATACTGGGATATCTAGATAGTATCAACTGAGGAGGAATACATCCCTTCCTAAACGGGCAAGTTCAATGGAATTCATTCGTTCAATGGAGTTCATCAGGCAATGATTATGTAGATGATACTGATGCTTCTATTTATGCATGCATGCATGGAATTCATTTGTCTGTTTGCTTACGTGTTAGAATGCAATGTGCAAGTGATGACTGCGAAAGGAAACATGAGTGCAGAGGTGATGCAAGATGCATGAATGTTGAGAGAGTGGTGCGAGTGTGAATGTAAATGCGATAGATAATGACTTTGCAAGGCGTAGATACAGCTCCTTGTCATTGGTAATACTTTTTTAGATAGCATGTATTGACCGACTCTAACTGTTCAACATGGTTGATGTTCTCAAGGATTACTGCACCTTTGGAGACTATTTGCTTGATGATATAAGGGCCATGCCAGTTGGGCCTGAATTAGCCAAAGGTATCGGGGAGGTGGATTGTCCGTAAGACCAAGTCACCTTGCATAATGCTCCTAGGCCGAGTCTTCTTTTGATAGGATCTTGCCATCCTCTTCTGGTATCATTGAGCATGGTGCATAGCCTGTAGTTTGCGCTCATCAATGAGGTTCAACTAGATGCACTGGTCTTCAACCCATTCTACTTCCTTAGGCTTGGCTTCACTCAGGATCCTAAGTGACAAAATTTCTACTTCATTGGGTAATACTGCCTCCATGCCAAACGCAAGTGAATATGGGGTTGTTCTTGTTGAGGTTTGGACCGATGTTTTATGCACCCATAGTGCATAGGAGAGCTTCTCGTGCCAGTCTTTGTGAGTCTCCTCCATCTTTCTCAAGATCTTGGTGAGATTTTTATTGACAGACTTGATTGCGCCATTCATCTGCGGCCGATAAGGGAAGGACCTGTGGTACTTGATCTTAAAGTTATGCAGATAATCCTCGATCCTCTTAGCTATGAAGTTTTTTTCGTTGTTAGAGATAATGGCATGTGGGACCCCATATTGGGTTATGATGTTGTTTCTAATAAATTTTGCTATTACCACAATAGTAACTATCTTGTGGGAGGCCGCTTCCACCCAATTTGTGAAGTAGTCAATCGCTACCAAGATCTAGCGATGATCGTTAGAGGTTGTAGGATGGATGGCTCCAATAACATCTATTCTCAAGGTAGAGAAGGGCCATGGTGAGGACATACTGTGCAATTGCTGGGGGGGGGGGGGGGGGGCATGGATGAAATTCCCATGGATTTGGCAACTACGACAGCTATGCACGAATGACAATAATCTACCTCCATGGTTGACCAGAAGTAGCCTTGCAACATGATCTTCTTGGTTAAGAGTACTCCGTTCATATGTGGGCCGTAGTTTCCTACATGTCCCTGAAGCATCAAGGTCTGGGCTTCCTTCTTGTCCATACCTCGTAATAGTATTTGATTGTAGGTCCTTTTATATAAGTGTCCTGCCCTTAGCACATACTTTGATGCTAAGCGTGTCATGATTTTCTTGTCTATAGTAGAGACGTTGAATGGGAGATTCCCTGATTTTAGGACCTTCTATCTGCTTCCTCTATGCTCATGCATTAGACTGACTGTTCTACAAGTGTGACTGATTGTGACCATGTCGGTGGAACCCTGCACGACTCCACGGTGTGTGGAAACACTCGAGGAGTCCCGATATGATCACGACGAATCCAAAGAAGGAGACTAGACTCAGAAACACCAAAGAACGATAAGAAAAGTATAAGGAAAAAGGAGTTGCCACCTAGACTTTTAATGGAAAGACAAGGAAAACCAAACACAATGGAAAAAAAACATAAAGAAATCAATGCGAAGAAAACATATGTATGCTCTGTGCCTAAAGGATGAAGTGCACAGATCAATACGGGCTAGAGAAAGGGTAAGGATTCTTGTTACGCATGGGGAAGGTGGTAGGCACCCCCATGCACTCGAAGAATTCGGTCTTTCTAGGTTTCCTACTTGCTAATGATTTAATGTGGGTATGCCTGTTTACTCTTAATGCACATGCCTAAGATGAATGCAAAAACATGACAACTCAAAGAGAAGAAACGAATAAAAGAGAAATGATAAGGTAAATAATCCAAGGGACAATGTAGGCATTGAGAATGCCACTTTACTATACGCCCTTGGGCGATGAGGAAAATCGTGAAAATTGGAAATATTTGGAAAGCGTCACGCAAAACAGTGGAAACTTATGAAATTCGAGAAAATTAAATGAGAGAAAAACAATCTTCATTCGAGTCAATGTCGACATTGTTAAGCCTGTTAATGTATGCCCTCAGGTGATGAAAATCCGAATCAAATCAAAATCATGAAAATTGGAAGAAATCCTAAAAGTAATGAGAAAACTAAGTTTGAAATAAGTTTGAAATGCGTGCATGATGCAAGAAAATAAGCATGAGAATATATGCATGAATAAGGGTAACAAAATGTACAAATGAAAGCATGGGTGAAACATGTAAATTTCTAGGGGCCCCTGTGCAGAAATTACATGTTCTTGGGTAAAGACTAAAATTTCTAGGGTTAAATAAGCAAAAATGATAAATAAAACACATTTTATGCAATTTTAGGGAAGTTGGTGGTTAAATGTGCAAAACTGTGCATTTTTGGAAAAATTAGGATTCCTAGGGTCCAATCTACAAATTTTCCAGTAAAAACATGTGTTCAGTGTAATTTTAAAGAAAGTTAGGGTTAAATGTGTAAATTGGTGGATTCATAGATGAAGATATGAATTTCCAAGTACTGATTTGTAAATGTGCCATAAAAACATGCACTCAGTGTAATTTTAGTGAAGTTCAGGGTTTTATGAGCTACTTAATGGACTTAAGATGAAAGAAAACTAAATCAGAGGGTTTTATGTCAAAATTTAAAGCCTGAGAAATATTAAAAGAAAACCACAAGGATCACACTGCAAACTTACAAAACAACACATTATTAAAATGATTTAAAAATGAATGTAGGGATTAATATGCAAAATAAAGGACCTAAATGCAAACAAAAGAAAAAAAAGAAGTTTTTTTAAAAAATGTTTTAAACAACACTCAACGGTTGTCGATGACTGCATCTTATCGACGACCATCACCTGGAAAGCCATCCAGGCCTTCCCCATCACTCGATCTTGCATCCAATCGACTAATGAGCAGGAGGGAAGAGGATCTACCGGCTCTGATCGGACATCTAGCGGCTGGAAACATCCTCCCACCACCCTCGCCGGCGTCGCAACTCCTGTGACAGGCCCAGAGAACAAAGATATACTAGAGGCAGTGGAGTGGTGCTCCAACGCTCTAGGAAGGTTGACGACGCGGAAAGAGGAGTTTTCCACCATCTGGAGGCAAGAAATGTGGCGTGAACTTCCCTCTTGACCTAGCTCTGTGTCATCTCCGGTGACAGCAGTTGTGGGAGGAACGTGAGGCTTGAAGGAGGGCTCTTAAACTTCGGGAGGCCTGAGGGAAAGGAGAGGGAGGTGCTCCGATGATCAGAGTGGAGCCTCGATGTGGAAGATGCGCGGTCGACCTTTACCAGAGGTCGTCTTCTCCGGCAATGGTAGGGCTACAACTGGCGAGCCACTTGTAGTGGCTTCCAGGGGTCTGCGGGGCTTCCAGAGTGGAGGAGGAGCAAGAGGGGATCTAGACTAACCACTCCACACACACCAGGGCACGAATCACTCAGTGGATTCGTGCCCCTACCTCTCCTGCTGGAAAATTGGGTCCGGTGAACTATAAAACTCAAATTCCGGCCAAGGAACTTCAATTCTTCACTAGAATAACTCTAGGAAGGTTGAGTAGGACCTAGGGAACAAAAATGGAAGAGGATTGTGCTTTGCTCAGGGTATACCTGAGCTTGACAGTAGGTGGGCTTTTTCCGACCGTCGGAGCTCGCTGAAGAAGATGATCGGAGCTTTGAATTGCTCTCCTCTAAGCCTCCCCAGTGATCTGAAGCTACTCTGATTGCTCTGGTTGACTTGATTTCTCTAGTTTGAGTGATCTCCTCTTGGTTTTTTTCTCCTCTCAAACTTTCTCTCTTTTTCCAGCGTTTTCTCCCCCCTTTCTCTATTGCAAATGGGTGTATTTATAGGCTTGCAAATGGCTGGCTTGTTTAGGTTGCTATAGGTAGTTTGTTATGGGTTGTTGTAGGTAGTTAGAGGTTGTTACTAGTTGTTATAGGTTGTTATCATGAAGTAGGAAGTGGATAGGGTTTGTTTAGGTGGTTAGAGGTTGTTATAGGTTGTTATGGGTTGTTGTGATGGAGTGGGAAGTGGTTAGGGTTTGTTTAGGCAGTTAGAGGTTGTTATAGGTTATTATGGTGGAGTGGGAAGTGGTTAGGGTTTGTTTAGGAGGTTAGAGGTTGTTATAGGTTGTTATAGGTTATTATGGTGGAGTGGAAAGTGGTTAGGTTGTTTAGGTGGTTGAGGTTGTTATGATGAAGTGGGAAGTGGTTAGGATTGGTTTAGGTGGTTAGAGGTTGTTACAGGTTGTTATGATGGAGTGGGAAGTAGTTAGATTATTAGGATTTTGGGTTATAGCTTAAGGTTAGGTTTAAGGTTTAGGTTAGGATTTAGGCTGGGTTTAGGGTTTTGAATTAGGATTTAGGCTAGGTTTGGAGTTTTGGATTAGGTTTGCTAAGTCTAGGGTTTAGGATAGTTTAAGTTTAGGGTTCAGCTGTAAGAATATGTGGTGTCTACAGATGCCCCTCCTTGCGCAAGGTCGAATGGAACAAAGACTGATGCTCAGGGTAGACAAAGATACCCCACCCCCTCTTACATGAAAAAGAGAACAGGATGAGAAGACCATTGCTTTCAAAGCACACATTGAGAATCAAATGGCACAAAGTTATCGGACTTGTGAACCAGATAGTTTGGGTTATCAGCCCACTCTGGACAATATTACGGTTGTCAACTGGGTAGTTCGGGCTACCAGCCAAAGAGAAAGGGGGCATGACAGGATACCATACTTGCTGACAAAAAGATAGATGCCTTGATGGGTGTCAATCGGGCAGTTCAAGGTACTACCAAAAGAAAATGGTTAGTCTAGTCCATCCGGAACACGACAAAAAGGGGCACCACCGATTCCAAACTCTCTGAGCAAGAATCGAAAGGGGCATGGTAAGATAGCGGACTTATCGACCAAAGATGGCAAGTTTCAGACTTACCGACCGAGAGATGGCATGTTTCAGACTTACTGACTGAGAGAATATGGCAAGTTTCGGACTTACCGACCAAGAGGATATGGCAAGTTTCAAACTTATCGACCACGAACTTATTGACCAAGAGAATATGACAAGTTTCGGACTTACCAACCAAGAGGATATGGCATGTTTCAGACTTACCGACCGAGAAGATATGGTAAGTTTTAGACTTATTGACCGGAGGATATGGCAAGTTTTGGACTTATCGACCAAGAGATGGTAAGTTTCGGACTTACCGACCGAGAGATGGTAAGTTTCGGACTTATCAATCGAGAGGATATGGCAAGTTTCGAACTTAACAACTGAGAGGATATGGCATGTTTTAGACTTATCGACCGAAAGGATATGGCAAGTCTCGGACTTACCAACCAGAGGATATGGCAAGTTTTAGACTTATCGACCGAGAGGATATGGCAAGTTTCCGACTTATTGACCGAGAATGGCGAATAGACGAATGCCAACTGGATAGTTTAGGATATCAGCCCAAAGGAATAAATCTCTGGGTTCTGTTTCTTCCGAATTGAGAATCCAGAGGGAAAGGACTTCATCCATCTTGGAGTAAAGTCACGGAGAATGTCTTTGAACTCCGTCCTCTCGGACGCGTATCAGGGAGACAAGGATAAGGATCATCCAGACATCACAAGGGAGATGCGAAACCTGTCCATTGAGAATAGGTTGGTAACAGACTCCTAGGCCAGATGATAACAAAGAAAGAAGAAGATACCGAAAGGCAGTTGACATGCCCTTGGTATCAAGAAGTGACAATAAAATTGTGAAGGTTGTAGTGGATAGATTGAGGGATACTGTGACCATGCCGGTGGAACCACTGGGGCGCGGTTTACCAAAAAAACCTGACTCCGGTGTGCGGGAACACACTGGGAGGTCCGATACAGTCACGGCGAAAAATGGTGAATCCGGAAGGAGGGACAAGACTCGGAAACACCAAAGGGAAAACAAAAGGATAAGGAAAGGAGTC
>JAMKQA010104005.1:0-11175 GCA_024699735.1 Posidonia australis | reverse complement strand
ATGGGCTTGAGTGGGCTTGTGCGGGCCTAATGGGCTTGTGTGGGCTTGTGCGGGCCTAAGTGGGCTAGGATTTTGGTGGTTGCAACCAGAGCATCAACCGGAGTAGCCTGCTGCCAAGTGACTTCAAAATCGGGGTGTCTACACATAGTTTCAGAACTTCATTAAAATAAAACGTTTTTTAAATTTTTTTAAAAGAAAAAAAGAACGACGGTCGCCGGCGACGGTGCTCCGCCGCCGCCGACCGCCGAAGGGGGCCATCAGAGGCCTTCCCGTGGTCTGATCTGAGAGCAGACTTCACGGGAGGCAAGAAGAAGGTGAGGGGAGATGATCCATTGTAGTGGATCGAGCATCTAACGATAGGAGCGGGCCTCCCACCTACCTCACCGTCGAGGTGCCCTAGCGACAGCGTCGGGGAAGAAGGAGGCTACTGGAGAGCTACGGCACGTGATCCAGAGGTTCAAGTGGCTTCGGCGTGTTGATAGGAGCATTCCCCCTCCATCAGGGATCAAGATGGAGGAAGATCGCGCACTAGTGGACTCCGACCGTCGTCGTCGTCGTCTTCTCTGGTGAGCTTGAGCATGGGCGTGATTTAGTGCTCGAGGCTTGGCTCCGAAGGCTCCGGAGCACTGGAGGCTTGTCATGGAACACTTTCAATGGCTTGGAGAGGCTCGGCGGAGCGAGAGGTGCACGTTCAATGGCTTCTTCCAGTCTTCTTGTCCGGCGTCGGCGAGGTGCAGCGACTCCGGCGATCTTCTACTAGCGCCTTCCATAGTGATTGAAGCGAGGCTTTGACAGGTTGTATAGCAGAAGGAGGCCCAGGGGAGGAAGATAGAGCACCTTGGGGCACGAATCAACCACTGGATTCGTGCCTCCACCTCCGTTGTCGGAGATTGACTCCGACGAGGTCTGAAACCATGATTCAAGCCAGGGAAGACCTCTAGCTTTGCTGGAATCGACTCTAGGGAACACAGGGAGTCCTAGGAAACTAAAATTGATGCTAATTGTGGCTGGAGGATGGCGTACCTGGTTTGGTAGTGGGATCTCCTCCTTGCATCTCGCCGGAGGTTGCCGGAATCGCTTCTCCCTCTCCATTGCAAGCTCCTCTCTCTTCTTGGAGCTCTCTCTCGGATCCTCCTCTTCTCTTAGTCCACCAATCATCTATTTATAGCCCAACAAGACCATTAGCTCCCATAACAACCCACTCTAACCAATTCTAACTACCTAAACAACACCTTAACAAACAAACTAACTCTTAACAAACTAACTAATCACTAACCAACTCTAACAAATCTATAACAAACCTAAGGATTTTGAGAAAGTGGGCTTAAATGGGCTTTGGTGGGCTTAATGGGCTTGAGTGGATATTGTGGGCCCAACTGGGCTCAATTGGGCTTTGGTTGAATTAAGTGGGCCTTGGATGAAATAAATGGGCCTTGGTGAGCCTTCATGTGCCTTCATGGGCCCAAGTGGGCTTCCATGAGCTAAATGGGCCTTGGTTGAATTAAATGGGCCTCAACTCGGTTTTGATGGGTTAAATGGGCCTCCATGGGCTTAATGGGCTTTGGTTGAATTAAGTTGATTCAATTAGGGTTAGAGCTCATTGGTATTTGAAAGCCTAGCCACCACACTTTCAACCTGCAAAGATTGGGGTGTCTACAACTACGATAGTTTCTCTACTAAGTTCTTTGCTTGTCGAACAATTTGATCTCCAACCTCCTTTGCATCTGTCCCACTCTCGAACTGGAGTCTCAGTAATGCTATCGATGGGCCTCTAGACATGCAAGCCTACCATCTCCTGGCCCTCACCCAAAAGCTACAGGGCTGGCCCTCTCGTTGGTTCCTACTTTAGTCCCGTCCACCTTGTCAGTTCCCAAAGTCCCTCTACAACCTTCTTCTATGTTTCAAGTTGCATCCATTACACCTCCACCTTTGTCATTTCCACAGCTTCTCACTGCGTAGGTTATGTGGTCATCGACTCTACCACTTGTACCTTCACTACACTACCCATAGCATGCTATTCCATCTTCTGGTGGCCAGCCTTTCAGACTGGCTGGAGCATAGCACCCCACGAGTTCGTTGGTTGGAGTTGTACTAGTGCAACAAATGCTGTTCCGACACTTAGCACCACACATAGCACTGCATACCACCTATCCTTCTTCCCTACATCAGACACAGGTTCCTACATTCATGCCACAACACTCCACACCCATGCACAGGTATGCTGACCATCATGCCATGACATCAGGTTGTGAGATAGTGGATCTGGAGGAGCACCTCAGTGTGACCCATAAAGCATATGTAGGACCCACCCCAACTGCACCATCCTCGACAACAGCAACCCCAGACACTCCCCTTATGAGAATGAGTGATCTAAAAAAAGCACTATGCGCAGTGCAGGGCAGGGACCACTTCAGGGACCTCTACTACTTCCTAGAGGTAACGCTCCTATCTAATTTTCACATCCCTAATTTTGAGAAGTACAATGGTAAAGGCTACCCCATCTCCCACCTGAGGGCATATTATGAAGACCTAGCTCAGCTCCAGGCTAACAAGAGACTGCTTATCTGCCTGTTCCAAAAGAGTCTCACCGGTCCTACCTTGAAATGCTTTACCTCTCTTGACATGGCCGTGATTAAGACTTGGGATGACCACAACCAATTATTCCTGGAATAATACTCCTTCAACCTGGACATGGTCCCAAAGCATGAGGACCTATAACCAAACAGAAGCCCCACTAATCGTGTAGGGAGTACGTCGGGTGATGGCTTGCCCTAGCTTCTCAAGTCTGTGACATACCCTTTGATAAGGAATCCATCCAAATGATTATTCGTAGAGCACAACCAATCATCGGGGCTCTGTTAAGCATTCAACCCATCACCACTTTTGCATCCTTGATTTGAGCTATGTAGTGGTAGTTTCCCTACACTCACTGCATTTGCGAAGTAGGCCACCACCTCTAGCCACAATGCCGGCACCAATAATAGCAACAACGGCTCCAATGCCAACTACTCCAAGAGGAGGGATTCCCCCAAGAATGTCGTTGCATACATTGGATCCTCAACTGTGCCTATCAATGTGGTGAGCCCGTCAGCTCATAATCAAGTAGTGTATGCACCAGCTCATATGACACCTCGCACTCCATACATCACAACCACCATCTAACCAGTGTATCCCATAGCACCGGTAAGGCAAGGACAACACCAAGGGCAGAGATGGGCTCATTGCCCTGAGCAAGACCATACTCCTTTAGTCGAGCCTTTGAGCATTGTCCTCCCTAAAGTTGCATCACTCTTGAAGCTTCTAGAAGTTCGCCCATAGTCAAACCCTTTTCTGTCGTGGTACAAAGCGAACTTACATTGCAATTATCATTAGGTCATGGGACATTCCATTGATAACTATTTCACATTGCAGAATGCAATTCAAAATCTGATTGACCAGAAGGTCATCATCATAAACACTCAAGAGGTAGAGTTAGCACCAGCACCAACACCAACACCATCATCTACACACCCCTAGTGTAGTCAATCAACCCCTACCCAAGTATTCGAGTTTGAGAGCTCTAGGGACTTTAGGAATTCATTCTCTCTTTCCTGCTAGGTCTATCGCTTCTTTACTAGACCCTTATGTTTTAATTCAGGATGTTTCTACTCCTTTTCCAAATTAGCTCTATTCGTCTTTCCTGGAAGGTTCAAGTTCGACAATTAACATGGTCCAACTAACCGCCATGCCGGGGCACGCAGTCGCACAACCAACCATGCAATCCCCATCACCACTAGTTTGTCTACTAGCGAAGCTAATGCCAAAATCCACCAGTCCACTCTACTACTAGATCCTCCAGTAGTATCCTCAATAATTCCACCCATGGCCCAGCTGGAGCTGGAGGCTCATATCCCCATGATCATTAACATGACCTGTGATACTCATTGTGTACCCTACAATTATGCCACAGAAATGTGCGTAGAGGTCACGAGATTAGGTAGGGTGCATAAGCCTTCAACCCCAGCACCCAAACCTAGTCGCCTAATGCCTGTGCCACCACAACAAGAAAGCCAATCCCCCAACCTAACTCTAAAAGAGGCCCTTGCCAAATCCACCATAGCCACTACCAGTAAGAAAGACTGATCCACAATAGATATAACTTCTCAATTGAAGAAGGTCAAGGCTGATATTTCAATCTAGGACTTAATTCACACATCTGTTGATCACAAAGAAGCTTTCCTTAGGATTTTTCAGGTAGCCCGTGTTTCCCCTACTATAAAACCTACGGCCTTGGAGAACATGATGGATATGATCGCGACACCATAGGTCATCTCCTTTTCTAGTTAGGAGCTACCTTTAGTGGGGACTAATCATGATTAGGCCCTATTCATCACCGTGTAGTACCAAAGTTTTCACATCCCTCTCACACTCGTAGATAATGCTGCAGGCTTAAATGTTTGTCCCTTGCAAACCACAAGCAAAATTGGATTCAAATTCGAGGACATTACGCCAGTCGTGAAGGGAATGATGTCCTTTGACAATACTCACCAAGATGCTTTGTGTATTTTGATTATTCCCTTAGTGGTTGGTCCAACTTAGTTAGACGTGGAATTCTATATTGTCGATCTTGAGCCATCCTTTAATCTCTTGCATGGGCGTCCTTAGTTGCACAAGAATTAGGTCATTCCCTTGACCCTTCATCGTATGATAAAGTTCTATTAGGGCGACGACATTGTTATTGTCATGGTGGAAAACTTCGAGAAGGAAAGAGTCGAGGTTGTCTCATCGATTTTCTCTCAGACTGTCCACTTCAAGCCCAAGCCTTTAGATGTGCTTTATTGTGTTAATTGATTTGAGTTGGTTAATTTCATTCCTACCCTCAAGCATGCCAGCCACCAAGTCGTTCACAGCAATCCTATTGTGATGGTCAAGAACCTCTGTCACCGATGGGGGTATTAGAAGGGAGCACCTTTTGGACGGTATGGCCAAGGAATCGTCGAGCCCATCACCGCGGAAGAAAGGAGGGAATTTGAAGGACTTGGATAGGAATGGCGGTCTCAAGATGGATTCCAACACACACGCAAGTCCAAGAAGCTTTTTATCCCTCAAGATATGTCTAACATTGTTAGTGCAGGCATCTTGGACCCTAACCAAAGTCACATCACTACAAAAATAGTATAACGATAGCATGAGTTAATCAATGAGCAAGAGTGGGTTTGTGTAGAAGATTACTACTTAGAAGAGGACCACTCAGATACAAAAAACATGGAGAAGGTAGGTAGAGAAGTCCAGAGGTCTCTATCCTTGTCAGGGTCAATAAGACTAGTTCTATTGTCCATAGATTCAACAATAGTTTGCACTGCAGTTCCAACTACAGGATTAATAGCAACAGTTCCACTCACAGTCCCACCAGCTTCTCAATTAGCCATCACAACAACTTCCAATCAGTTAATAGTCCTAACAACACTACCCGTAGGTCCACACATGGGTTCGACAGCTTCAGCACAATAGTCAACTTCATCGAAAACTCAGTCAATCATGTTAGCCATTCTCACAGTTTTGCCTGCATCACAAACAGTGTCACCGACACCTTTGGCACATCCTCCATCTGTCTCAGCAAATCCAGTCTCATCATCACTCTGTGTAGCACCAACTGCAAATCCACTAGCTATGTCACTAGAAGACGTAGCAACAAGCACAATCATTCGGCCATCAGTTCAGCCAGTACACTTGGTAACCTCATTAGCTCTCCCTCTGATCCAGCGGGTAGCCTCTCTAGGACCTATTTCACAAGTCCCAGTACAACTAATGGTTTGAAGTGTCACTTGAGGTGAGGAAGTTGTTGAGCGTGAGGTGTAAGAAGCAGCTAGCGCTTACTATGTTGATCTTGCCTTTGACAAGGAGGAGGGAAACACAATAGAAGCACAGGTGGATAATATGCTTAGTGATTTGGAAACTTTGTTCCAAGAACAACTAGCAGCATTGGTAGAAGATGCAAAAGAAGAGCTCATACTCAGGAAAGGGAAAGCAGTAGTCACAGAGCTCAAGACAACCCAATCAAGGTAGCCAAACCAGCTACTCATCATGATCCTTGGGGAACTAGAAACAACACACACTACACCAAGGGAGTTAATCTCCTAACAGCTGGGAGGCAGGTCTATGTTGTCAAGCCTCACTTCAAGAGTGAGGATCCATAAAAAAAGATCTTAAGTTAGGCCCAGGAGATAACACAGCCAGTAGCAATCACATCAGTCTACAAGGGAACAGCCTCCCAACTGTAGCACCCATTGTATATACCACAGAGGAAACCAAAGAAGTTAGAAACTCCTTGAAATACAATAAGGTTGCAAAAGAAGCAGAGCAGCCTGATCCGCTAATACGGGCAAGTACAACCAAGTCAGTAGACTCTCGATGTGCCTACAAAAACACCAGGGTAAGTGTGACCATTCTGAAGCATCACTAGGGACAGGAATCCGAGCAAATCTACTCCTTCGAGTTCACAGATCCATCCTTTCAACAAGAAATTTTGTCTAAGCTCATTGCATATGAAGATGAGGATGACACAAGATTGGGTGAAAATGACAAGGCATTGCCTCAATTTCAGCCCTATGGCAATGACTTAGAAGGCCCAAATCTGCATGTCGAAGAAGAGACCAAGCTCGTAAACATCAGCACACTAGATGATATTAAAGAAGTATGCATCAGTGCCAAGCTAACACCATAGGCCAAAGTAGAATTCATAGCCTTCCTTCGAGAATATGCTGACGTTATTGCTTGGAGCTACGATGACATGGTTGGACTAGACGCCGAGCTAATAGTACACACTCTGCCACTCAAGCCTAATGCCAAGCCAGTCAAACAAAAGCTCAAAAGATGGAGACCACAGTGGTTATTGAAACTTAAAGAGGTAATCATGAAGCAGCACCAAGTCAATTTCCTTAAGATTGCCCTCTATCTAGATTGGCTTGCTAATGTCGTGCCTATGCCAAAGAAGGATGAGTGGGTGCGCATGTGCATCGACTATAGAGATCTCAACAAGGTAAGCCCAAAAGACAACTTCTCATTACCTCACATTGGCGTCTTAGTCGACAATACCGTAGGACACAAGATGCTATCTTTTATGGATGGCTTCTCGTGTTACAATCATATCAAAATGTTAGAGAAGGACATGGAGAAAACATCGTTCATCACCCCTTGAGGGGTCTTCTGCTATAGAGTAATGCCATTCAGGCTGAAGAATGCATGTGCCACCTATTAGAGAGCCATGACGATGCTATTCCACAACCTCATGCATCAAGAGATCAAGGTTTATGTGGATGACAAGATTGCCAAGTCAAGAGAGCCTGAAGATCATCTCATCTGCCTGAGAAAGTTATTTGATCATTTACGGAAGTACAAGCTCTGTCTCAACCCCAGTAAGTGCGTGTTTGGAGTGTCATTCGGAAAACTCCTTGGATACATTATCAACCAAAAGGGAATCGAGATGGACCCCAACAAAGCCAAAGCCATCATCGAAATTCCTCCCCCTCCAACGGAAAAGGAGGTCTAAGGTTTGCTGGGGCGACTACGATTTATCAACCAGTTCATTGCTCAATTTGCTCCAATATGTGAGCTGATCTTCATGCTCCTAAGGAAGAATGCTCAAATTAATTGGAGCGAAGAGTGTCAGGATTCCATCGAAAGGATCAAGCAACTTTTGGTGATGCCTCCGGTCTTAGTCCCTCCAACACTAGGGTGACCCCTACTTCTTTATCTATCAGTCACACAACATTCGATGGATGCAATCCTGGGCTAGCATGATGAATTACGCCACAAGGAAAGGGCTATTTACTATCTGAGTGAGAAATTCAATGATTGTGAAGCCAAGCACAGGACCATTGAGAAGGTCTGCCTGTCCCTCGTCTAGACCACACAATGCCTTAGACATTATATGATAGCGTACTCTATCCTACTCTTCTGCCATCATGATCCCATGAAATATCTATTCTAGAAGCCAACACTGATAGGCAGGTGCGTCAAGTGGTAGGTGCTACTATCTCAGTATGATATTACATTTGTCACGTAAAAATCTATGAATGGGCAAGCTATAGTAGATCGCTTAGCTAACTTACCTTTGCCAAGATACCAATCCTTACAGACTCAGTTCCCTGATGAGGACATACTGTTCACCATGGATAATACAAAGTGTGAAAGGCCTAGAAACAAAAAGGGCATGGGCATCGGTGTAGTCAACAAAAAGGGCATGGGCATCGGCACAATGTTAGCAACGCCACAGGGTTAATTAATCCCATTTGCTAGGAAATTAGCCATCAAATGTGTGACCGTGCCCGACCCGGCAGAGGGGGAAAGGAGACCACAACCATGCTAGGATGGCGAAGGCGCAAGGATAAGATAAAAGAAAAAAGAAAAAGAGGAGTCGCCACCTAGTCTTTTAAGGGAAAGACGAGGAAAACAACAAAAGGATGAATGCATGGGATGCAGATGGGAAGGTTGGATGTTTGCTAAACAGAGGATGGGTAAGGATTCCTATTACGCACGAGGAAGGTATTAAGCACCCTTGTACGCCCGAGAAACTCGGTCTTTCTAGTCCAAATGCTTGCTAAAGGTTCAATGAATGTTTGCTAAACCTAGTCGATGCACATATGAATGCCATGCTAATATGAATGCCATGGCAAGACTAAATGCAAAGATCGAGATGCATGCTCAAGAATAGGCATGGGGGCAATTTGGTCATTTCCCCTAGCCAGATGTGACAAGTGCTTGCATGGGAATGATACATGGCCTAAGATATGTCAAAAGGTATGCTAAATGTCTGGATAATGTCATTTGGAAGAAACTGGAGAAGAAAAATCACTAAAAGGATGTAAATGCAATAAATGACAAACATAGGGACTAAAATGCAAAATTCACAAAAAGAGCGAGAAACTGGATGAAAATCAGGTTCATGATCCTTATTTTAACATGAAAATGATGGGTCCAGTGTCAATGTGGCATAAGGATGCAAAAATTGCACTTGGATAATTTCCTGAAAATTCAGGGACTAAAGTGCAAAATTTACATAAGTGCAGATGAGGCCAAAATGCAGGGCAAAAGGTCAAATCTCATTGAAAACATGATTTGCAAGTGGACTCTGTGATTAAATGAAAGACAAGGGATAAAAATAGCCCAAAATGTGATGGAAAACATTTAAGAACCCTGAATGAGGAATTTAGAGATAATCCAAGGGTCAAAATGTAAATCTTCATGTCCAAGAATACTTTAATGTGAGTTCAGGGGCTTTTCTGCAAAATTCCAGGACCTAAATGTGATAAAAACATGATTTTATTGATAACTAGTGCCATTTTAAAAACATTCAGGGGTCATAGTGCAATTTTCACATGGAAAAAACTTGTTTCAGAAACTTAGGGACCTAAATATAAATTCTTGGACCTAACAGTGATAAAAACATAATTTTATTGATCATCCATGCAATTTTGAAAAATTTCAGGGACCAGAGTGCAATTTGCATAGAGAAAAACTTGTTTTAGAAACTTCAGGGACTTAAACGTAAATTGTTTGGACTTAAAAGTAATAAAAACATGTGTCAATATGTTAAGAATTAAAAGATGAACTCTTTAGGGGGCTAAATGCAAAATTCACAGATAAAATAAAGAATAAAACCTATTTAAAAACTATATGGACTAAAATGCAAATGTTTGGACCCACATGCAATAAAAAAGGATTGAAATGTAATAAATAAAGGACCTAATTGCAAAAATTGAAAAATAATGTGAATGGGCCATAAATGGCCCATTTGAAGATCACCGGCGCTCTACCGCCGGTGATCTTTTCCGACGACCTTCCAGGGGCTTCAT
Source organism: Posidonia australis (assembly GCA_024699735.1). Taxonomy (NCBI): domain Eukaryota; kingdom Viridiplantae; phylum Streptophyta; class Magnoliopsida; order Alismatales; family Posidoniaceae; genus Posidonia; species Posidonia australis. The sequence continues at coordinate 1,342 of JAMKQA010104005.1, read as the reverse complement.
AGGGGCATGGAAGGCTGTGGGAAGAGCAGGGGACCATCATGGCAGCACGGCGAGGCTCAGTGAGGCGACGGTGAGGCTTAGGGAGGTTTGGAACGTCCCCCCCACCTCGTGCTCCAGCAAGGAGGTCGGTGGCGACGGCTGGGACGCTGCAGGACGTCAGAGGCTGTGGCTGGATGCGGCGGCAATTGGGGATGCTCCAGAGGGCTTCAGGGAGTGTTCGGGGAGCGGCCACGACGCTCCGTCGGCGCTGGTCGGCGGTGACAGGGGGATAGTGCGGCGATGTCGTTCCGGCGATTCTCTCCAGGAATGGGGGCACAGAGGGAGAGGAGTAGAGATGGGAAGAGGAGAAAGGGGGAGGAGAGGCCCCCGAGGGGCCTCGCCGGAGGCCAAGTGGCCTGGGACTCCGCTAGCGGGTTGAACCCACCACCGGCTAGACGCGACCTAGGACAGACCTAAACGCCCCTACATCTACTAGAGAAGCAAAGAAGGGAAAGGGGAAGGGTTACCTGTCGCAGGTTGTCTCACAAACCGCAACGGCGGTTGACGGCAACGTCTGGGTTGGCTCCGGCGGATGCTCTGATTGGGGGGTCCCGGGATGCACCGAGGGCCATGGTTGCTAGGGAGGGTCGCTCTAGCTCTCGGGTGCGAGGGGGAAGCTCAGGTTCGTTTCACCGAGGGGAGGTCGCGATCAGAAGAGGGGTTTTCTTTTCTGTCGACGGTGGGAGTTTTGAACTCCAGCGGGAGCTTCCTCCACCGCCCATCTCCCTCGCAAGGGCTCCCCACCATAGGATCGAACGTCCCATGGAAGAGGAAAGCCCGGAGATTGCGAAGATGGAGGATTACGCGCCCGAAGATCGCCAGATTTGCCGGAGAGCTCGATGGAGATTGCGGAGGTCGCCGGAATTATTTTTTTGACTTTGTATAGTTTTGTGGTTTAAGAAATTTCTGGGCCTATTGGGCTTCCACGGTTGTTTTTGATTTTCTTTTTTATTTGTTTTGATTTTGTTTTTAGAATTTGTTTTGTTTTTAGAATTTTTATGGCTTTTTAAGGATTTAATTTTATGGTTTTACTTAGAGTTTTGGAGTTTAATTTAATTTCTTAAATTTGTGATTTAGGGTTTAATTAGTTTAGGTTTGATTTTCCATGATTATTTTAGGGATTTTTTAGGGTTTTGACTTTTATATTTTAAATTAAGGTTTAGAATTTTAATTTAGACTTTTTTATTTGGGTTTCATGATTTTAATTAAATTTGATTAAGGTTTAATTATTTTGGGTTTTCTTGTCTTATTTTGGGTTTGGGATTTTTATGGATTTTAGGATTTTAATTTTAAGTTTTTAATT
>JAMKQA010104004.1:0-12587 GCA_024699735.1 Posidonia australis | reverse complement strand
TTCTTCCTCCTCCAATGCTATATAAGGAGGAGGAGGGTCTGTGTTTTATGACAGCAGAAAAAGAGAGAAGATAGAGATTCCTGTTCTCTGTGTCTGAGTTGTAATCCTCAGAGTTGTATTCCAGTAAGGTTCTGTGAGTACGAACTGTACAAGAGTTGTACTCTTGGTCTGTGTTGTAATCCTCTGAAGAACAGTGGAGCCTATCTGTCCTGTGGACGTAGCCCTTATTTGGGTGAACCACGTAAATTTGGGTATTTGTCTTATTTTCTGTTCTTCATCTCATTTCATTCCATATTATTTTCTTGTTTAACTAATCCTGGAACTTAACACAAAGTATGTAAACTGATATTCTTTAGTCTTTGCAATCCCTATAATATCACTACTTGTCAAGATGAGATCATCTACATAAATCGTCAAAAATACATAACCTGTTGCACTTGATTTGAGGAAAACTGAATGATCAACAACACACTATTTGAAAGCATTGCCCAACATTACTTGATTAAAGGCTCTACTTCAGTCCATATATTGCCTTTCAAAGTAGATAGACATAATTCTCTCCTTGAGTAACAAACCCGAGAGATTGCTTCATATAGATCTGTTCAGATAAATCTCCATACAGAAAGACATTACATCTAATTGATACAAAGACTAGGACTAATTGATAGCAAGAGACAAGAGAACCCAAGTGGAACTGAGACCTGCCATAGGAGAAAACATCTCTGTAAAGTCACGTACCACCAAATAGACTTTGTAACACCCAAAAGAACTATTTGTCTTATGTTTGACCATGAATACCCACCTACAGCCATCTACTCTTGTTCCTTCAGATGAGTCACAAGTTCCCATGTACCTTGAGACATCAATGCTTGCATTTCCTCGGTCATGGCAGATTTCCAATGAGGAATTTAAAGAACTTTCTAGTAGTGTCTAGGAATAGACTCTACAGAAATAGACAATGTAAAGTGGCAAAAAAAGGAATGAAGACTATCATAAGTAACAAAAGTAAATATAGAATGAACTATGGTGGAATGACTACCTTTGCATAAGATTATAGGAAGATCGAAGTGAGGAAGATCTACAGACGTTGAAGTTGGAGCATTCTCTGTCGAAGTAGGCACAGGTGACCATTGATGGCGATAATATGCCTGCAAGGATTTTAATACTTCTTGTTCAACCTGGACCAACTTATTATGCTTTAGGGAAGTAACCAGAACGACGAAGAAAGAACAAACTCCACAATAGGAATAGGTTCCACCACTTCAAAGAAAGACTTAAACTTAAAACAAGTGACACCAACAAACACAATGTAACGATGCATCGGTGGATGATAACACTAATATCCTTTTTAAGTTTTGGAATATCCCCACAAAAATACATTTCAAGACCCGAGACGTAAGTTTATCAAACCTAAGTAAGTGATTTTGAACAAATCCAACACAACCAAATACTTTGGGTGGAAGAGCAAATAACTCCTGGTTGAGACATAATCTTAAAAGAAGAATCTTTCCCCCAAGAAGAGAAGACATACGATTAATCAAATATACAGTAATAAGCACAACATAAACCATAAATACTTAAGAGCTTGCTTCTCAACCATAACAATGCGTGTCATATCTAAAATATAACGATACTTACATTCAGTCACACAATTTTGTTGAGAAGTATGTGCACATGAGATTTGATGCAACACTTAGAAGAGCAATATTTTTGAAGATTGATTTGTAAAAATTCTAGAACATTGTCGATACGAAAAACCTTGAGTAAAATAGAAAATTGATTTATAATTTCAACAAAATAATTTTTAATCACCTCAAACACATATTGTCTATCCTTTAAAAAGTACACCCAAAACATAGGAGAGAAATCATTAATAAAACAATATCAAATATAAAATTAGAAACAGACACATCACAAGTAGGTCCCAAAATATCACAGTGAACAAGATCAAAAAGACTCTAACTGAAAGTTAGCAACTGACGTCTATAAGTAACACGATGAAGCTTATCCATCTGACATGACTCACAAACAAATGACTCTAAAGATGTCCATAAAATAGCCTACTGAAGCCAACGAAAGGAGAAATATCCTAAATAACAATGTCATAATAAGGAAGAGTTCACCGTTGAAGCAGCAGTAACAACTAACAAGTCCTTATAGAATATCATCGTAAACCACTCCATTGCCTTACTCACGGTCCAAACCAATCATTCTCTCCTTTTGCAGATCTTGAAAAGTACAATGAAATGATATAAGATTACAAAATAGTATAATTGTTTAGCGATTGCATTGAAAAAAATAAATTTACAGGAAATCCAGAACATAAATGACTTTTTAATAGTAATCTAAGAAGAAACATGAACTACTCCATCCCTAACTATTAGGCAACTCCAACCATCAACAATGAAAACAGAATTAATGTCCAATAACTGGGAAATACAAGTGAAAAGATCTCGAGTACTTATCATATGGGAGGAGACTCCCGAGTCTATAATCCAATCACTACCTTAAGAAGCAAGCAAGGCATGTGTACCTAAAGTACTGACATAGGAAACAGTCGCAGTGGACTGAATGGTTTACATCTGAAGAAACTAGTCATACTCGGCCTAGGAAATGGTCACAATCTTAAAAAAGGATCCTTATAATGGAGAATCGAGGACAAATGACTCAAATGATGTAAAATACACCAAAGATGGCCATCCAAACTTGTCCCAACATCTGCCATAAGTGTAATTGCTACAGCCACAATGGTCACACTTGCAATAGTCATGACCACGTCCACGTCCACAAGTACCTTAGGTGCCGCATCCTCTCGTAGATGTCGCCATCGCCGTCTAATCTAAACAACAGATGAAGCTAAAGAATCAGTAGAAACACATTCAATCTATGAGAAGATCAATTGGAGAGAGGGAAGAGAGTCAACACCAAGAATCTAACCTCTAATCTAACAAACAAAATTAAGTTGTAGGTTAGCTAGGAAGATCGCTACTACTAACTCCTTTCTGTATTCCATCTTGAAAATATCTACAACAAGAGGTTGATATACCTCTAATTCATCTAACAGAGATCTCAAGATACCGTCAAAAACCTATATAGAGCGGTCTCCCTACTTATGTGTGAATAACTGTTCATAGATCTCATAAACTCTGACAATATTCTTCTCGTTCGCATGTGTACTACGAAGAGTATCCCAAATCTTCAATGCAAGTTTTAACATCATGGCTAAATAAACAACACTTTCATCCATAATATTCACCATCCAAGACATAACTACGCAGTCATCTACAAACTAATCCTCATAAGCTACATCCTTAACATAAGGTCGAGATGTATAATGTGACGTATTTTTCAATAACTACCAAGAAATGTCTCGAAAGTTTTAGACCATAACAGATAATTCTTTCTTGTCAATTTAATTAATATTGCAACAAACCCTTTAAGCAATGAATCACAAAAAGATGCCATGAAAACAATCTGGATAGGTCTGATTTGTCTAGAAAAAACTGATTTATAAGGTATAAAAAGGTCAATATGGATTGTCTAAAAAAAATTGATTTGAAAGGTATAAAAAGGCCATTATGGACTAGAAAAGACCTCAACAATCACTGAAACTTAGAACATATACTTATTGCCTTAGAGAAAATAACTAGTGCACACTTATTGACAACAACATAAACTTGGACAACTGACGGTGGCTATAAAAATCATCGATTGCACTAAAAATAGTAGCGGGAAGAGTTGATCAGGCCAACCGACAGTGGGAAAGGGATAAGAGGGGCTACAGGTGACCCTTGATGCTCTATCCAATGACTGAAAGGTCTCAAAACATCGAAAAAGTGGAGTACAAGTGTTGCCGACGCTGGCAAGGGGCGTTTTTCAACGACCAGCTCACCAAAATCTAGCAGATGACGACCTAGAAGGTCGACGACGGCTAGCTATGGCTTCCTGTGATGGCTAGGATTTGTAACCTTACTTTGGTACCATGTTGTGTTGAAAGAAGAATATTAATTCATTAAGGAAGAGTATTACATATATATATGTTAAGTTAAAAGAGATAGGATCCATATAACACATAGGATATATTAATCCACTAACACACTACAACATAATACTAACAAAAAAATTAATAGTTTGAATTGTATATCAATGGTCAGTCCTTGGTGGAAGGTTCTGTCTGAAGAAGGATATCATGACAAACCACGAGAATTATGTATCGAGCAATAATGCAAAACTATAATAGAAGTATGATTTTTTTATGTCAATGAGATTCAATTCATGGTTATAAAATATAAACTAAACTCCCTAGTGCAAGCCCTAATCTGTCAGGCATCTTTCAATGAAAAATGGGTAACGCATCAAATAATATCACATGGCTGAAGAACTATAACTGTTTAAGCAATTCCGGACATGTATTTCCTATTCATAAAAGTCCTTTTCTAAACAAATGAGAAGTGTGAAGCTTCATAATAGAAATATTATGATAAAATAAAGCATCGATAATACTTAAAAAGACTGACGTAACAGTTTATAGATTGGTCAATCAAGGGACTTTATTAAAAATCAAAAAATAAACAAAAAGAAGGCTGATGTAACAATGAGGGCATTGAACCGACAATTGGACAATATTTTTACTGCTAAAATATATAGCAACTTATCTTTGAATATGGCAGGGAGTGCATTACTAAAAAACATGATTAACATCATTTTTGGACTTACTTGATCACGAGCACTTGCATTAAATTTTTGCAGCACATACGCTTTAGGATCCATCTGACCAGGTGGTTTGCCTATTCCTGTAAATCAGAAGAATACTTGAGTCTATAATAGTAACAAAAACTTCTAAAAGAAAGGAAGAGTTCCAATCTCCAACCAACCTATTCTTAATCGAGCAAAATCTCTATTGCCCCTAAAATGTCGGATCACATTTATCACACTGCCAAAACAGGCATGTTATTACAAATTTACAAGCTGTCGGTTCACAAGTACAAAATATGAAAGAGCCATAGAGAAATAAACACTAGGCTGGTAGCCTTCTATGCACCCAAGAATATGCTTTTGCAAGGTGTAACACTGGCTACATTTTAAAACTACCACAAACATTTCTTTTCTTTTTGTTTTCTTGTTTGAGAACTTGTTCACTTCAGCTGATGATGCACTATAGGACTATCAATATACTGATTCCAACATGAAACACTAATTTGAGAAAAGTGGCTTGATGCCAAGCCGAGCCAAGTGAGTTGAACTGTTTGAGCTGGTTAGCAAATTATGTATAAATTCTGACCTTCAAAATCATACTCCCACTATACCTTTCAGTTTTGACTTCTTACTGAATGACCCATGGCAACCAGGGAACCATTCCAAACACTCGAGGATCTTAGGCTTGCACCATGCAACTCTTCATCTCCTCAACACTATATATCGTGTTGTCCACCTTTTTGACCATTCAGGTACTGCATCTCTCTCTTGTGCATGCTTGGCTGCATGCACAATATTGGCACATTTATTTTTCCTAACTTGTTGGAGTCAACGACTGTACTTGCTACCCCACCTTATCCCACTTCCTTGCCAATAGTTAGTGAATTCTAACTTCATACTTCCCGCTTTCTTTTTTCCTAGTTCCTCCTTCGAAAGCAAGCTTTTGTTTTCTTCTGGGTTTCTACCTTATTGGTGGAACTCTTGAATTTTTTTTTTTTTTTGCCTTTTGTATCTTTTTTGCAGTTTTAATAAAATTCTCTTTCTGACTGCTTAAAAAAAATAACTTGGGTTTATCCTCATCTTATTTTAGTGAAGTCCATCTGATTCCTGAAAGATTGGACCATTGGGTTTTGCCGTATTTATTTTGGGGCATGAAATTGTTGTATCTTAGAGTCCATTGGATTTGTACTTGGGCTTTGGATTTTAGATCATGTAGGATTAGATATTTTCTTCCATAACCGGAATGGTTGTAAGAGTTTGAGAGTTCTAGGAAGATACACACAAATTGTTCTATGAAAAAGTAAATAATCTTATTACATTCTTTATTTTAGCTAAAGTTAATTGAAATCTTATGCACAATGCGAGTAAGTAGTTCTGGATCACCAATCCATGTGTTACTCATGGATCAATTGTCGAAATAAATGTAAATCATATCTGTCAGCAGAAACATTACTTGGAAACAAATACAAAAAAACTAGTTTAAAAACATTATGACAAGGTTGTTCCATTACCCTTTATGTCCTCCATGTCCCCCTCGAGGTTGCAAACGAAGTACTCCACATGGTAATTCCATATCATCAAATATCTACAATGCATAAGTATGTGCAAGACACCACAAGTAACTTGAGTAATAGCTTGATGGTGTAATTGAAAAGTTATGGCTTAGAAAAAGCTAAAAGAAGTACCAAAACAATGCGATCCAATGGTAGCTTGTAGTATGCTGCAAGAGGTCCAGCCTGTAACCAAAATAAGAAAAAATTATTTGTAAAAAACATTGTAACCTTCCAAAAGATACTGAAATTGCTGCATATTTTTCCAGAACTGTGCAGTGAGAGTGAACTTTATACGAATTAAAGTTGACAGTTAGGAGCTTAGAATTCTTGAAATTCCATGTGGATATTAAGAAAGCAAATCAGACAGTACAAAATATTTAAATTATAATTATCTAAAGAAAAAGAATAGGAAGTATTCTGAGAAATGCCTATACTGCAAGCCACTTAAGTTGATAAGTGCACGTAAGGATGTGTGGCTCTGATATTCTTTCCCTCCCATCCCATGGAAACAAGAGGAGAAACTAGACATGGAAGCCACTTGCCCAGCCCAGCTAGTTGCTCTCAAAATCAACAACCTATAGTTAGAATAGCTACAATGTGCTGTAGAAGCAGATGAGGAAGGAGATCCCTAGGATACACAATATGAGAAAAGAGAACACCCCAAAGTCAATAGCAAAACCAACCCACAACTCAATCAATGAACTATATGTGCACTTAAATAGACCAAATGGTCTAATAAAAAGGAACTCTAAGTTTAATTTAAATGAGAAATCTCAACCCATTGACAAACAAATCAAAAGAAAATTAAGAAATATAAATTATCCTAATTTAGACGATATGTATGATTGATTCCATGTCTACATCGTCATCCCCAGCTTTAAAGATAATTTCTTTGAGTTGCAAGTTGATCTAAAGAATATTATTTTTTTAACAAACAACTTCTACAAAGTTTGTTAATTATTGTATAAGACGAGAATGAGACGTGTAAATATAAGTTTTCTTTTTTCTAGTGTCATAACTCATAAATGCGATGGTCCTCAAACTCTTCCACTCAGATGTGCAATATGTTTGCCATTGTTGTTTTCACACGTCTTCCATGTGTTATCACTTGTAAACTTCTAAAGACTCCTTGGTATTCTTTCTGTCAGTAAGAGTCTCATCCATAATCACCTTAAGATTGTCTTTCTTGTTATGAACATAAAAAACAGCCTGATCTTCATTGACAAGGCTCCTTAATCTTCTAACAGGGCTTCCTATGATGTTCCCACATGTAAATTTTTATTTATATTGCCTACTGTAAACACCCCAAATTCCACAGAAGCAACGTATGTTGAATGAAGCTTTGGATCCAAAAGGCTCTTTTCTTCACCCAAGCCATCCCTTTCCACCATAACCCAACTAGATCAAATCTAGACCCAACAACATGATTCTCATCTGCAAGATTACACTTTTACCTTCTCAAATTGGTACTACAAACCCAAAACACAACCCCAAACTGCTTGTGGCAAGCCAACAGAGATCAGTGAACCACACATTTTCACTATGCATTTTAGAGGCACATTTAAACTACGCGTTTAACCTATTTTCAGTAAGTTGCAGAGTAAACCCTGTGTTGTAATCAGGTGTACTAATCCTGACCTCATTACGAGTTGCATTAAACCTCGTACAAAACACACCTAATGCAACCTCTATTTACATCTTATAGCATCAAGACCTATGCCAAACACATCCCCACCCTAATTTCAAACTTAATACATCCAAGGACCCAAAATCACGACGCCCTTCACAAAACAACACCACCCCCTTCTTTGGAAAGGGTTGGACAATATTCACAAGTGAGAATGAGAGCTTGAGAAGGACATTGCTACAGTAACATCTGCACAGTAGAGCTTCCCTTTTCATCCTCTTCTCCTTCATCCAAACCAACCCACAAGCAACCACCAAAACCGAATCTTCACCGATGCCTGAGCCTCATCCCTCTAAGCTAAAGGAGGAACAAAATCATTCCAACGAGGTAAGGCACTGTCCATACCTTACATTATTTTCCACCTTGGAACACTCATTTAGCTTCCATGTCATGAATGCCCTATTTTTCACCTCTTTGCACATTCAAGCTCATTAATGGTTGTTTGCTCCTCATAAATGCTCTAAAACTCAACATTTATGCCTAATATCATTCTGTGTTGAGTTATTTCCTTTATTACTTGCATTTATTCTGCATTTATCATACCACCGTGTTCTTTTACTGTGTTGGTGCTTGTGTGTGCCTATATTGCCTTTTTTTTTTCTTCCTTAATGCTTTCCCTTAATGTTGAGTAAATACCTTGTTGAGGTGTGGTCGTGAATTGGAGGCCTAGAGATGCACCATGGTCCGTCTCCATTCAAGGCTCACTCATATAAGCGCATCTATGCCTTTCTTTCTTTTCTTCCTTTGTGCATCTCTTCTTCGCTTTGTCACTCTTATTTACATAGTGATTAGCTTTTTATATGACCTCCTATGACCCACACGTATAACACACATGTTTGGTTTATGCGTTTCCAATTGGATTGATCGAGTCTTGTGCATATTGCTTGCCACTTTTCTATTTTGATCTTATACTATATGGCATCTTTCTTTTGTTCCTGTTTTGGCTTTCATCTCAGTACAGCTCTTCTTTCTCATCCCATATCCATATGAAACCTAGAGAAGCCTTGCCTGGCCTATAGTCTACTGACATCTCACATGTCTGTCCCACGCGTTTCGCTTTTGCATTACAAATGAACAAATAAGGACAACTATCTATACATACTATATTCTCAGTGCAAACTACTTTACTGTAGTTACTTTTTCAATGCATTCAATTCATTCTAATGTACAATATACATTTCCGATACATTACCGCAAGTGACCAAACATGAGAGGCTGAATCGTTCGATTCGGGCGTATAGAAAGGCCTAACACCCTCTTTGTATGTTGTTGGAAATACTTACCCACTCCTTAGTTACGATGACTGCTTAATCCATTATTTTCTCAAAATCTTTCTTTGTTTTCCTTTATTTTACTGCAATTTTCCTAGTCTTTCTGCATTTTCAATAGATTAGGTGACAACTCCTGTTTTTTGAACTTTTTTAGGTTTCAATTCCCTCATTTACCATTTCCGTACTTGGATTGCTAGAATAATTCACGTAGGCACCTCCACGCGAGGTTTTCATGATTAGACCTACTTAAGTCTATGTCATAACTTCCCAAGAGTTTATCCTCTGGTCTCAGTTCTTAAGCATCCAAAGATTCCAACCAAATATCAAATGCACTCAAATTCATGTCAATCACCACATTGAACTTCCTCTGAAATTCTAGAATATGACAAGACTTTTTGTTAAAAAACATAAAGAAATATCTGTTTCATTCTTAACTGTTTTTTATTTAAGAACCTATATTCTTTTTTTTCTTTTTCCTGGATTTTGTTTCTCTTTTTCAAACTCTTTTTATAGAAGCAACTCAGAAAAAATATTCATGTTGCCGACCCCACAGTGGGATTAAGGGATGGTGGTTGTTGTGATCGTTGTTATTTTGAACTCCCTTTTTTTTTTTTGTAGGTATTTTGAACCACTGTTCTTTTCCCCTTTTTTGGGGAATTAATATAAAAAATATAAGAAAACAAGGGGGTTAGACCAACCCTTGGCACCATTGAACATAAGAGGTATGATGGTGCCATGTTGCTAGATCAGGTGGAGAGATGGATTTGAGTAAACATGTAGTGAATCCCATTCTTGCTCCTCAACAACTATATATGCATGACCCTTTCACATGTGTAGCACAGGAAACATGCAAGAGGCCACTATCGTGAGTAGATTATTAGATGATCGTCGAGGATGTTGGATGGTTGTGAGATAGTGATGGTAGGATTACACGATGACCTTCCTAGCCCTAATGCTTGGGGAAACAAAGTGTGGTGTATGAGCAGAGTGATAGCCCCCGCGCAGTGCATACTGCAAGTGGAATTGCAGTTGGGACACCTGAAAAGTTAGCAACAACAACAGTAAAGGTAGATGACAATGACAAGGGAAACAATGATATGTGACTCAATTGGAGGCTTAAAGTCATCACATTCCAATGGTGCTAATGGTGGGATGGTGCAATGATGGTGGTGTTGTGAACTTGCAATTACAGCGTGATGGTAGTGTTGCGTAATTGCCATGACAGCTTTGATGATGATAAATGATGAACGTGAAGACCAAGTGTAGGATGGTCGTCGGTGATAACAACAAAAGTGGTGGGTGGCAAGTGCGCTACGATTGAAGTGCAAACATTTTAAGTGGGACCTGAGTTACGTTCAATGATGATGATAGTATGATAGAGTTGACATGGTATGATTGTTGTAAGCGAAACGATCGGCTTCTCATGTAGAATGAATAAACATCGATAATGGAACAGCATCTTTAACCCGGACCCTGTCAAACAAAATGACGAGGAACTGGATGTGGACATTATAAGGAAGAAGGAAATTCTTATGGTATGAAATACTTGAAAATTGAAAGAAGAAAAATATACAAAGGGAAACAATCTAGTAAAACAATTATCATTAACAGAACTTTAACAGAGAAAATGGAGCCTCTTTTTGTATTGCACAAAGTCCCATAATATCAATTGTTTTATCAACCCATGATGGATTTGTGATAAACTACATACATCAATATCTAGCAATCCAACTATAGGTTCTTTCTCTTGTGCAATATGAAGCGGGCAGATCACGGGAACAAGCAGAAAAACTTTGCCCAGTTATATCATTCTCTTGATCATTGCCAGCTTCAAAAGATTCATGCAAATTACGTCATTCACTCAATATCAGTTAAATTAATAAAAAGAAAATAAAAAACAAAAACAAAAAGTTCATTCCTTTTTGTTGTTACTTACGGCTTCTCCACTGAGGTTCATATACGTCTGTGGCTTTGCAAGGAGAACAGGCACCTCCCCCACCAAACCTTCACAGGAAACCAAAAAAGAACTCAACCAAACAAGAAGAAATTCTACACCAAAAAATAAATAACACATTTTTTTTGAGCGGTAAAGATGATTTTATTGAAAACAGATTTGGAAAAAGTATAACCAGGGGAAAGAGCTTATCACGAGGATAAGCCAGGAGAAAACAACAAAGGCAAATTAGCAAAACAATAAAAAGATCTAAGCCGGCAAGAAGCTCTGCACCAGTCCCTGATGAAAGCATGGGACTCCTCAGAATCACCCACTGCTGGGCACCACTCTACGATAGAGGAAACAATTCTGTCTCGGATTTCTAGAAAAGTACTGCATTTCCCCCGAAAGATCCGTTGGTTTCTCTCAATCCATCTAGTCCACCATAAAGCATGTGGAAAAGCTTCCCAAACCTCCTCAAATAAGATTAACAAGTTGCAAAATCCCCACCTTGGCCGAACAGTGCCTTGAAGTGGACTCTGTCCATCGAGACTCCGAGCGCTCGAGCAAAGACATCGATCATGTCGAAACCAACCTAAGATTTAACACGACGAGAGTAAGACATCCAAAGCGAGCTACTAGGGTTTAAACTCACATGAAGATGGTGGTGGATGGCGAGTAGTACATTGTGCCTTGTGGACTTGTACTTGTCACCGGGATTGCCGAGGCCGACGACGAGCCATGGCTTCACGGCAGGGGCGAGGGCGGCGGAGGTGGTGGAAATCCGCCGAACGGAAATGACCCTCGGAAGAAACATCTCCGCGCAGTTTTGCTCGGAATCCGGCGCCACCCCCCTGTCGAAATGAGTGTAGGTGTGGGCTGGGTTTATGAAGAGGTCAGCAGAGTCCATGAGTTGGCCCATGGATCTTATTATAATAACATAATAATATAGGTCTAGCATGTTTTTCTTTTTAAACAATAATATATATTAATGCAACAAATAGTTGACTGTGAGTTACATGTAGACATGGAAATCGGGCCGGGCCGAGCCCGGCCCGCGAAACAGCCGGCCCGGCTGGGCCCGGGCCGGGCCGGCCCATTAGGCCCAAAAAATAATAATTTAAAATTTTTAAAAAAAATACTTTTTTATTACTTTTTTTTTCAAATACAAAAAAAGTATTACATGTTTACATAAAAAATACAAAAGATATTTACAATATTTGTTTTACATTTATTTACATAAAGATTTATTCTGGATGAGAGTTTGTTCTGTCTGTAGAAGTTGATGTCGCTTCATCGTCTTCTTCTGAGTCAGACTTTAAGGTCAAACCTTGAAAACGATCAACTGCATCGTACCAATCTTTCAAGCAAACAGAGGCTTCTACAGACTTCTCCGATAATCTACATCTTTTTTCATTAAGTACTCGTTTCCCTGCAGAAAATGCAGA
>JAMKQA010104003.1:0-14486 GCA_024699735.1 Posidonia australis | reverse complement strand
GTAGACTTGTCTTTGTTGTTTTTTGCATAATTTTTCATGTATATGGTTTTCCTTGTCTTCCATAATAGATTAGGTGGCGACTCCTTTTGTTTTGCTTTTTTCGACGTGATTTTGCCGACCGATTTCGCATTCTTTTGCGGAATCTCCTCGCTGGCATGGTTACAATATGCATCGGAGTATATTAGCATATACGATATGTTTAATTCCAAATGTTGAACAACCAGTGTCTTTTGGTCAATTTTGTCCGATTAGTGTGGGTAATGTGGCTTCCAAAGTTTGTTCAAAAATTCTGAATAATAGGTTGGTCTTCTATTTGCCGAAGTTGATTAGTGTGGAACAAGCGAGATTTGTAAAAAAATGGGATATTTTTTATCACATCAAGTTAGCACAAGAGCTTATTGTGGATCTTGACAAAAAATGTGGAGGAGGTAATGTGGTTTTCAAATTGGATATGCTGAAGGCTTATGATAAGATGGAATGGTCTTTTCTTTTCCAAATCTTGCGTAGGTTTGGCTTCTCAGAAAGGTTTGTGGGTCTTGTTTGTAGAGTGCTAAATAATAATTGGTTCATAATTATCATTAATGGCAAACAATTTGGTTTCTTTAAATCTTCTAGAACACTTAAACATGGTAATTCTTTGTCTCCTTCTTTGTTCATACTGGCTCAAGATGTTTTCAACAGAGGGATCCATAGAATGTTTTCAAGAGGTGCTTGTCAAAGATATGTAACTTCAGGTGTAACCATGCCGGTGATAGCCTCGGACGTGTGCGCAAGAGGCCAAATGCGCGAGGGCTAGCAAAGTCACGGCAAAAAGGCGATAAAAACAATGATAAAATGCAGGAGTCGCCACCTAATCTACTTAAAACGGGAGACAAGGAAAACCGTTTAAAACAATGAAAGTATGAAACTATGCATGATAACAAGCCAATGGAAGAAAAGGTCACTATGAACCAAAAATTGGGTAAGGATCCCTGTTACACATGGGGAAGGTATTAGGCACCCCCATGCGTCCAACAAATCGGTCTTTCATGGTTTTTTCGTTTACTTTTAGTGGCAATGTTGGCTTCACAGCCTATTCCTATCCACCCAAGGGTGGTATGCGATGTCATGTCACATGCCTGTTGTGCCTAGTGTTGTGCCTAAAACCAAACATAGGTGAAGTGGAGAATGAGCCCCAAGTAGCAAGCATCACTACTCGACTAGATGCAAAACTAATGCAAATAGATTTATTAGATGGTAAAACTATGCAAACATGATCATGGTATATCTAGGAATAAACACCAAAAAAATCAGAGCCCATGACAACTAGAAAAACATGCAAACTATGATGCAAAACCTACTGTTTGCATCCTGCAACCAGACTGGTGTGCTAGCTTGGTGCGCCAGGATGGTGTGCCAGTCTGGTGTGCCTATATGGTGCGCCATTGTAGTGCTCCTATTTGGTGTGCCAGTCTAATGCTCTTAAATGGTGCACTTCAGGTACACTGTTTCAGACTGCAAATTGATTCCAGAGTCTGGGCAAGATACATGTAACCTACGGTACTTATGGCTATCCAGGGGACTAACCTAGATGCCAAGGAACACAATCATACTAAACAATCAAGACCAAAACACCCCTCTCTCTCATTTCCTATCCATACATGTTTATGGGTTGTCTAGGGCTGCAACAATCTATGGAGGCTCTTGAGGTGTATGGGTATCCAGATTGATTGAGGGAGCATGGGGGAATGTCATGGCATGCAAGGGGTGTACCACAACCCGTATTTAGTGGCCAATAGCCTCATAGGGACCATGATACATCACCAAAAGAGGTCAAACAGTGCAAACAAACTCCAAAGTAAACAAATAGTGCAAATGACCTTGCAAACAGTGTAGCATGATCTATCACCAAGATAAATAAATAGTGCAAACGATCAAACCAACCCCAAATAATCAAACCACAGCCAAGTTCATAGTATGAAACCTCATTTGAAATAGCCCTTAGGACTAGACACAGGCAGGTACCTGTGGTGTTTTCTCAATCAATGGCTCAAAATAACCCTCCATCGGTTGCTTTGGACGTAGTTGGAGGGTTCTGAGATTGTTCAGGAATGTTGTGAGTGTCTTGGGATGATCTCCTGTGGGATGCCAATCTGTCCAAAGAGGGCCAAAGTGTAGCTCATGGGTGGCTTTTAAAGGAGGTGGAAATGAGGGGTCTTGGATGTCAAGGGGCGTGGAAACTAAAAGTCTTACGTAGGTTCGTAGGAGAATATTCGTAAGTAGAGGTTACAAGTATAGAAGATGGGCAACCATTAGCCAGCACCCTGAAAAGGGGTTGTGCGCCAGCATGGTGCGTTTGCATGGTGCTCTTGAATGGTGCGCTATGATGGTGCTCCACATTGGTGCTCCAGCATAGTGCTCTCCATTGGTTCACCTAAATGATGCATCGAATATGGGTTTAAATTTATCACTTGGCTGCGTGGATTACCAACTGGACCATGGGCTTGCGGTCGTGGTTTGGTGCGATGATCTCGGGCTAATCAAAATGTCAGATAGGATTTGGATGTGGTTAGGCCTGCTGTGTCCAAAGCAACATCTTTCTGAAGGGTCTATTCATGAGCCACCTCAAAATCAAGGTGTCTACAAGAGCCTTTCCTTGAGTGAGGTCGAGGGACGGAGGGAACCGAGACCGATGCTTAAGGTTGACAAGATACCCCTATTTTAAGGCTACAGGAGATGATGTTTGCTATAGGCATTGGGTCACTTATCCGGTGGATGCATTGAAAGTCATGACTTGTTGTCGGATGAAAATATGCAAATGCAGAAGTACACCTTACATGCATGTGAATGCTGAGCCAAATGTTGAAAATGTGATACTGATGAAGTAAAATACAAATGCGAGAGTTGATGCTAAAGGTAAATGCAATGTCGATGCTAATGTTGCACACAAAAATAGATGTGGACAGTAGGTGCAATACCCGTACTAGTGCCGAAGTAATGTTGCAACAACTAGAGAAATCCTGCGCATAGGGGAACCACTGCCAGGGACATGATAAGTTGTTGGACTCATTAGTCGGATTATTAGGGTTATTAACCTGGAGAGATGGGACATGACAAAATAGTCTTGTCGACTCGGACGCTAGACAATTTGACGATTGTCAATCGAGTAGTTAGGGTTACCAGCCCAAAGAAAAGGGACATGACCAAACATATGGTTTATCAAGCAAGAAAGGAGGCCTTGTCCGCACAGACTTAGGGCGAGCAAAAGGATTTTGCACCTGTGAAGATGCAGAAAAAGGATACGACCTCAACCGCCTGATCAAAGGTTGTCTTTGATCACCTAGCCAAAATCAAGCCAAAAGGATTTCACGCCTGTGAAAATCCAGAAAAAGGATATGACCTCGACTGCCCGGTCAAAGGTCAACTCTAACCGCCTGATCAAAGTCAAGCAAAAGGATTTCGCGCCAACGAAAAATTTGGGAAAAGAAAAGGGATAGGACCTTGACCTCCTGGTCAAAATTAAGTAAAAGAATTTCACATCCGCGAAACACCAGGGAAAAGGAAGGACCTTGATTGCTCGATCAAAGGTCGACTTTGACCACTCAATCAAAGATTGACTTTGATCACCCAGTCAAAGATTGACTTTGATCACCTAGTCAAAATCAAGTAAAAGGATTTCACACCTACGAAAACCCAAGGAAAAGGATATGACCTCGACCGCTCGATCAAAGGTCGACTCTGAACGCCTGGTCAAAGTCAAGCAAATGGATTTCGCATCCACGAAAAATCTGGGGAAAAAAAAGGGATAGGACCTTGACCGCCCGGTCAAAGGTCGACTCTGACTGCCAAGTCAAAATCAAGCAAAATAATTTCATATCCGTGAAACTCCACGGAAAAGGAAGGACCTCGACCGTCTGGCTAAAGGTCAACTTTGACCACCAGTCAAAATCAAGCAAAAGAACTTCGCACTCGTGAAAAACCAGGGAAAAGGAAGGATATGACTTCAACCGCCTAGTCAAAGTCAAACCAAAAAAATTTCATGCCTACGAAAATACAGAAAAAAAAAGGATATGACCTCAACTACTCAGTTAAAGGTCGACTTTGATCGCCCGATCAAAGTCAAGACAAAAGGATTTCGCGCTTGTGAAAATCCAGGGAAAAGGATATGACCTCGACCACCTGGTCAAAGGTCGACTTTGACCATCTAGTCAAAAGTCAAGAAAAAGGATTTCGTGCCCGCAAAAATCTGATAGAGGATAGGGTGGTAGGATCTCATCCGCTTGGAATGAGAAACTGAGAAAAGAAAAGGGGTAATCCTTAAATTGTTTCTTAGGAAGGAAGTGCACTCGGGAGGGCAAAGATGTAATTATGCTTGCTACTGGCTTTATGGCACGGAAACCTGTATTCTTGCTGAGATGCATGTGAAATATCCTATGACAGAACCTTACTGGGGTTTCAATCTCATCAGGCATTGTTTACGAGTTTTGCAAGAAGTTCGAACTTATTCGCAATTTTCCAAAACTTGAGGGGCTTTATTGTGAATTAACCTGATATGACAACTTTCTGATGGTTGCATTGTTGTTACGCTATGATATTTGAAATTCTGCTGAGTATTTGCACATGTCTGCTCTAACATGATTTCTCGCACCCTTTGTGGGCTATTCTGCAAATTTCACGGGGCCAGGGGGTTTTCTGCAAATTACCTCATCTTGTGAACTTTTGAAGACTGTATCCTTATTTTCTTGACACTTTACACTTTGTCTTGATCCAAGATATATTTTCACAATTTACACTCTAGGATATCTGACCATAGTGACACCAAAACACTACTCCGATGCTCTGCAAACATGGATCGGTGCAATAACTGTTGAGGATTGTAAGCAACTACGGGTTTGTGGCATATCCTCTTCATTGTTGAACATTGCCAAGGTGGATGTGAACTGGCATTTACTATGCGCTACTGCTAGATTCTGGAAGCCTGCTTTCCATGTATTCCGCTTTGGGTAGACGAAACTCACTATTACCTTGGAGGAAGTCCGACGAATTTGCGGCCTACCATTATACATGTCGCCTTCTGTCTTCATGCGCCGTGACAATTATTCTTCTGTTCTGAGTCAGCTGACAGGCTTATCTCGAAGTGCTTGCGAGAAAAGCCTCATCTACAAGGACGTGTCAACTCTAATGCCGTGCCTAGATTATTTCGACAAGATCGCAAATAACCGGGCATCAGTGGGCAGCTTGTGGCTTCGTGGCTTTGTAGTACGCTTCCTGGGAGAGCTCATCTTCAGTCACGACTGGATGACAGTTGCCATTGAGGTCGCAAAAGTAGCATTAGCCGTGATCACCCATCAAATCGATCTTGCCCCCATTCTTTTGGCAGAGACATACATTGGCTTGGATCGGGCATTGAAGCGTTCCCAGCATTTCCATGGTTGCGACGCCTTGGTGCAAGTAAGTTAACATTGTTATTTTAGTGACTTAATGTGCTTATCTAACTGTGTCTTGCTGGCTTTCTAACAGACTTGGCTTGCTGCTCACATGGGGGTGGAAGTTCTACAGCCTCAACATTCAGTCTTCGACTCCTACAGTCACTCCAATCATTCACGCACCCTTCCTAGCATCCACGCACCCTTCCTAGCATCCACGAACTATGCGAGAGACTGCAGAATCTTAGCAATGATATTGTAGTCTGGCGCATTCTATTCACAGCTGTGAAGCTCTTCACTGTCTTCTTTAACAGCAGTGACATGAGACTGGTTATCCTTCTAGGGCTCATGGGCGATGTGGAATATCATCCTATTCATGTTTTGCGCCAATTTAGCTTTTGCCAGGATTCAATTGGGCAGAGCCCCATGCCTAACTACTTCAAAGGGTACACACTTGGCTCCAACGTGAAAACCTCTGAGTTGGCTTGCTTGATGCGTTGTGGCATTGAATCTTCAAGTCTTGCCATTACTGAAGGTTCAGGTTGCATAGCGGAATACGAGGCCGAAATTCAAGAAACTTGGCCTATAAGTGAGATTCCTCCTGGTGGCACTTCATCTGCAGGAGCTGGCAACTCAAAAAGGGCAAGAATCAAGTGACAATGATTCGAGGATACATTGCTATGAGTTTTCCTTGTATTCTATATTAAGTGAGCAATTTTTGGTACAACTGATGAGCTGTAATAAAGGGACAAACTTGCTTTACAATGTATCATTCCTGAACCTTATTTGGCCTATCTTGACAATGAATTCAAACTATGCTCTTTGCAACATGTAGTTTGTGTTGGCCCGCATGCTTCTAACAGTAGCACTATCCCAGCGATCTTCTTGACTTAGAAAGGTAGCTAGCATGCCCCTAGCCAAAGACCTATTTCCAACCAAAGAGCAGCTTACATGTCCCTGGTTGAAACTCCCTTTTTGCCAATATTCCAACTCAAAAGGTAGCTAGCATGCCCCTGGTTGGACCATAGGCAAATGCCTTGCAAAGTGATACAAAATGCAAAGGTGGTGCGATCTACAATGCTGAATGTCAAATGATTTATACGATGGAAGTAAGATTTATGCATGGTTTATAGAAGATATTGGTGCCCTCAGCGACGAGGAAGCCTTTATTGCCTGCTACAAGGAACTAAACTGTCCTCGACTCACATGACACTACCTAGATCCTTAGGTTTATTGGTGGCTCTCACTCGGTCACATAAACTTTTGGGATAAAATGGGCTTCGTGCCAAACTCCTAGGGCCCTATACCTATTTTTTAACAATTCACTTTTCTTTTACTCCCTCAATGGCATGCTGACTTACACTATCCCTACTTGGAGGTAACGAACACCTGGGCTGGGAGGTGGCTCTCCTCTTTCCAATTTTAACTTAAGGGTTGGTTAGTCCCTTTGTAAATGTGGGCTTAGTAGGTGTATGCTCCAATTCCTCTCCAAGATGAGTTATAGGGATAGAGTTCTCCCCCATGCCTCTCTCATTGGAGTTGACTTCTATCTTCGTCTTCTATCTTCTCATTTCTTTTGTTCTCCAATGTCTATGTTTTTTTTTCTTCTTGCTCGCACTCTCACTCTCATTCTAACATTTTGTCTCCCTCTTGAGGTACAACCCCCTTGGGAATTTGTACATTTCGTCCAATTCCCTGCGAATAGTGGCTCCCTTACTTCCTAGATCATATAGGTAGTAGCACATGTGGAGGATCGAAACTCTTTCTAAGCAGGTTGGCCTTTCGATTTTTCTCATCAGGCAATGATTATGCCAATGTTTCCTGTTATGACTACAATTCAAAAGAAAAGAAAGTACAATGCATATGATACAACAGCGTGATGTGTGGATGCAATAACCTGAAACACAAAATTGCTGAAGTAGAAAGCATAGAGATGCATGAACCATAACGTTATGCTTTGCAAGGGCCGGGAGAGGTTGAAGATCACTGGTAGTACTTTTTCAGGTAGGAAGCGTTGATGGGCTCCGACTGTTCACTACGATCTATATCTTCAAGAATGACTGTGCCCCCAGACACGGCTTCTTTCATAATGAATGGTCCATGCCAATTAGGCCTGAACTTCCCTCGAGCATCAAGGAGGTGAATGGTGCGCAAAACCAAGTCACCTGGCACAAAATTTCTAGGTCGAACTTTCTTTTGATATGCTCGGGCCATTTGCTTTTGGTAGCATTAGACATGGTGCAGGGCTTGCCATCTATGCTTGTCAATTAGGTCCAACTGAACACGACGGTCTTGGATCCATTCTGCCTCATTTAGTTCAACTTCTTTCGAGATTCTTAGTGAAGGGATTTCCACTTCAAAAGAGAGGACTGCTTCCATGCCATAAGCAAGTGAATGCAGTGTTGCTCCTGTTGATGTTCGAATTGATGTCCTATAAGCCCACAGTGTGTAGGGGAGCTTCTCATGCCAGTCCTTGTGAGCTTCTGCCATCTTCTTCAAGATCTTGATCAGGTTTTTATTAGCTGATTCGACGACACCATTCATTTGTGGCTGATAAGGAGAGGATCTGTGGTGTTTGATTTTGTAACTCTAAAGGTAGTCCTCAACTCTCCTTGCTATAAAGTTCGTTCCATTATCTGATATGTTTGCATGTGGAACTCCATATCTGGCAATGATATTATTCTTAATGACCTTTTCTATAGCTGCTGCTGTAATTGTTTTATATGATGCCGCCTCGACCAACTTTGTAAAGTAATTGATGGCCATGAGAATATACTGATGCCCGTTAGATGCAGCTGGATGAATGGCCTTGATAACATCAATTCCCCAAATAGAAAAAAGCCAGGGTGATAACATGCTATGCAGATGTTGCAGGGGAGCATGTATGAAGTTGCCGTGTACCTAGCAATTGTGGCATTTCCACACAAATCAGCAACAACCTATTTCCATAGTGGATCAGAAATAATCCTGTACCATGATTTTCTTGGCCAAGAGCACTCCATTCATGTGTGGACCACATGTGCCTGCATGAACCTTTAACATCAATATATCTGCCTCTTTCTTGTCTACACATCTAAGAAGCATTTGGTTATAGGATCTCTTGTAAAGGTGCCCTGTTCCAAGTACATATTTAGATGCCAATCCTATCAAGGTTTTCTTATCTATTGCGGAGATGTTGGATGGGAAGTCACCGAACTCCAGGAAAACTTTGATATCATGATACCAAGGCAATTCAACTGTTGGTTTTGCTTATTGGATGTGCATGCAATGTGCCAGCCGCTCTATGCAGGTTATTGAAATATCTACTGCTTGGGCCTCTAGTAGCGATAACCATGACGCCAAGATTGCTAATGCATCAGCATACGCATTCTTGGCCTGCTTCCTGAAAGAGAACTTGACCTCTTCAAATTCATCAACAAGCTTTAGCAGGCATTCATGATATAATACAAGCTTCTGGTCTTTGGTTTTCCAGTCACCACTGATTTGTGAAATAATCAACATTGCATCCCCATATACTTGAAGCTCTCGAATACCTTGTTCTAATGCCGCTTGTAGTCCCAGGATGCATGCCTCGTATTTAGCTTCATTGTTGGTGCATTCAAATGTCAGTTTTTTCGCAAAAGGAATTAGCTGTCCCTTCGGCATTGCTAAGACTGCACCAATACCCCTTCCCCTTTTATTGACTACGCCATCAAAGTATATACACCATTGGTTCTCATCTTGAGGATTTTCTAACTCTACATCACCCATTGCAAATAGGATGTCTTCATCTGGAAATTGTGTTTGCAGCGGTTGATACTTTGGTAAAGGCAAGTCGGCCAAATGATCCGCCATCGCCTATCCTTTCATTGACTTCTGTGTCACAATGGTAATGTCATATAGCGACAACATAACCTGCCACTTGACACATCTACCTACTAAGGCTGGCTTCTGGAACAGGTACTTGATAAGATCGTGGTGACATAATAGCAAGACTGGATATGCCATCATGTAGTGCCTGAGGCGCTGAGTGGCCCACACCAAGGATAAGCAAACTTTTTCTATGGTGCTGTATTTGACTTCACAGTCATTGAACTTCTTGCTGAGGTAGTAGATGATGCTTTCCTTACACCTTGATTTGTCATGATGACCTAGGACCACGTCCATGGAATGCTGCGTAGTTGAGAGATATAATAATAGGGGCCGTCCTGGCATGGGAGGAATTAAGACTGGAGGTTTCGCCAGAAGCTGTTTGATCTTGTCGAAGGCCGCCTGACATTCATCATTCCAGTGTATTGGTGCATGTTTCCTCAAAAGCTTGAAGATCAGCTCGCATATGGGTGTGAGTTGTGCTATGAACCGACTGATATACTGTAATCGCTTCAATAATCTATGGACTTCTTTTTCAGTGGCAGGGGGAGGCATGTCAATAATGGCCTTGGCTTTGTAAGGATCTACCTCTATTCCTTTTTGGCTGATAATGTAACCAAGGAGCTTTCCAGTGGACACCCCGAATACACATTTGTTGGGATTAAGGCAGAGCTTATATGTCCTCAAGCAGTCAAACAACTTTCTTAGGCAGGAGAGATGATCTTCGAGCTCTTCAGACTTGGCAATCATGTCATCCACGTACACTTCAACTTCTTGGTGCATGAGATCATGGAATAACGCTGTCATGGCCCTCTAATATGTTGCACCTGCATTCTTTAGCCCAAATGGCATGACCCTATAGTAGAAGACTCCTTAAGGGGTGATGAAAGATGTCTTTTCCATATCTTCTTCTGCCATTCTTATCTGGTTGTATCCTGAGAATCCGTTCATAAATGATAACATTTTATGCCCTGTTGTATTATCAACTAGAATATCAATGTAGGGGAGCAGGAAGTCATCCTTGGAGCTCACCTTGTTGAGATCTCGGTAGTCTATGCACATGCGAACGCGCCCATCTTTCTTTGGCACTAGCACCACATTTGCGAGCCACTCAGGATATAGGACGACCTTAAGGTAATTGACTTTATGCTGTTTCATAATTTCCTCCTTGAGTTTCAGTAGCCACTGAGGTCGCCATCTACGAAGTTTCTACTTTACTAGCTTTGAATTTGGTTTTAGTTGTAATGTGTGTACTACCACCTCTATGTTTAGGCCAACCATGTCATCGTAGCTCCATGCAAAGACATCAACATATTCTTTTAGGAAGGCTATAAATTCTGTCTTTGCTTGTGGTGATAATTTAGCACTGATGCGTGTTTCTTTAACATCTTCTGCCGTGCCAATGTTGACAAGCTTTGTCTCTTCTTCCACATGTAAGTTAGGGCCTTCTGGGTGATTGTCATGAGGCTGAAATTGGGAGGGCCCACTTTCATCATTCTCTACATTTGTACCATCTACCTCGATAACATCATCTTCCTTTCCATATGCAATGAGTTCAGATAGGATTTCTTGCTCAAAGGTTCGCTATGTAATATCAACCGAGAGGATTTCTTCAAACTTTATCCCCTGATGGTGCTTCATAATGGTCACAATGATTTTTGTATTCTTGTAGCTGCATTGTGCGACCTCTTCTTCAATATGCCGGTTTGGGCCAATTGAGGATTATGGGCTTCCTACTTCTGGGGTTGTTGTATCTCTATTTACTTTTTTTATTTTTTGGGATTTTTTGGTTTTTTTGTGTTTTCGGGGTTTTCTATTTTTTTTATTTTCTCTGTAATATGTACAAGGGGTGTTGCATGCTAGAGGCTGTCCTACTGCTGACTGATAAGATTGTCGTTTCCTGTATTGCTTCCTAAGCCTAGCTCAGGATGTTTTTTTTTGCTCCTCATCCCTAGGGTGAGGCTTAAGTTGCCAGTACCAGCTAGACCCACCTCCCGGTTGACAGGAGATTAACTCCATTGGTTTAGCACACTCTTTTTCTAACTGAAGGACCATGATTGAAACTTGGTCCCGTGGTGGAACTGGTGATTCTAACTGGGATGGTGAAACAACTTCCTTTCCTTTCCTGACTCTATTGTGCTCTGCCAGGTCCTCTGCAATCACTTCTAACTGTTCCTGGAACAAGATATCCAAGACTCCAACTGTGTCATCTGTCCAGCTGTTCTCTAAATATGTCTTCTGAACTGGATCTTGTACTGCTGCTGCCAGAGACATTGCTAATTGTTCTGACTCTAACAACACTGCACAATTTTGGAACTATTGACAAATCTACTCAATACCCTGCTCTGACTGATCATTCTCTGGATAAGACTCTTCTGGACAAATCTAAACTGCTGGTGATTGTGGCACTGAGACTGTGAAGGGACTCTGGTTCGGATCCAAGATGCCTGCATTGGTGAAGTTAGTCAAATAGCGGGAAATGATCATCCTTGGAGACTTACAAGAGCACAGGGATCTCTTGCACTGGAATTGATGTTCATATCCTAATCCTTCACGCTCTTTCCACTTCTCAGCCTTGATTGGCTTGGTGATTCCTTGGCTGTATCGCCCAAGGGGGTTCCTTTCTCATATCCCCACTTGCGACACAAGTTATCGACCATTAAACAAGGGTTATTGCGAACGACCAGATGGCTGACACACTCGAGAGCGGGAATGAAATTAACCAGCTCAAACCGGTTGACACGGTACAAAATATCAGAAGGTTTGGGATCGAACTAGACAGTTTGTGGAGCTACAGCAGAGACGGCCTCAGCCTTTTCCAGATCTTCTGCCATGACAACAACAACGTTATTGTCCCAGTAGAACTTGATCATGCAATGGAGAGTTGAGGGAATGACCTGATGCTTGTAAAGCCAAGGGCGTCCAAGCAAGAGATTAAAAGAGGGTTCGATGTCAATGACATAGAATTCTACGTCAAAGTGGGTTGGACCGATGATCAAAGGAATGACTAGGATCCCGAGTGCATCATGGTGCGTATTATCGGAGGCCATCATCCCTTTTACGGCTGGTATTAAGTCTTCGGACTTGAATCCGATTGCACTTGTCATATGCAAGGGGAAGACATTTAAACTTGCTCCGTTGTCTACCAATGTGAGAGGGATGCGGAAGCTTCAGTATTGCACGATGATGAACAAGGAGGAATTATGATTGGTTCCCTATGGTGGCAATTCCTGGCATGAAAAGGAGATCACTTGTGGCGCCGCTATCATACCCACCATAGTTTCAAGTGTGGCTGGCTCAATGTTTGGGGACACATGGGTAGCTTGGAAGACTCTAAGGAAGGCTTCCCTGTGCTTGGCTGAGGTGTGGATCAGGTCCCAGATAGAAATGTCAGCCTTAACTTTCTTGAGATGAGCGGTTATATCTGCTGAAGGTTGGTCCTTTTTGGTGGGAACGGGTGGAGCTGCTCATAGTGTGGGTGGTTGTGGGGATTGAGCTTGCAATTGGACAGGAATTGGTGCTGGAAAGCTGGGCACGAGTGCTGGTGGTCTAAATGGTTTGGCCTTGGACTAAATGGGAAGGCTAGGTTTGGGTGTTGGAGGTTTGTACACCCTACCCAATCGTGTTACCTCTGCACATATTTCTATGGCATAATTGTATAGAACATGATGCGTGTCATGAGTGAGGGTGACTACCACCAGTAAAAGGGCTGCTAGTTGCACTGGTATGGCTGGTGGATACAAAACTTGATGGTTCTGGTGTACTGGTGATTGGAAAGGTCCGAATTGTGGCCAAGCTAGGAGACAAACTGGTGTAGGTGGCTAGGGGTATATGATAGGCGGTGCCACAGTGTACTCTAGCTCAGTAGTAGGACGAATCATGCAAATTGACTCCTCGGAACCACTGAGGAAGGATCAATACAATTGACACAAAAACAGAGATGATACATCATAAGATCGGTGGGATGAATAGGGGATGTGATGGAATCAAGAGGAAAGACGAAATTGACTCCCGAGGGACCTAGCGCTCTTGTGGTGAATGTTGTGGTAAAGGCTGGCTAACTATGTTGGGATGTGCTGGGGGTGCTTGCGTGGCTGTTGATGTGGGTGATGAGCCTGCCACCTGCGTGCTAATCATGATGACCTTCTGGTCAATCAAGTCCTAGATAGTGTCCCTCAAGGTGAAGCAATTTTTCGTCGAGTGGCTTGGGACTTGATGGAAATTACAGAACGCGTTCGTATTGTACCATGCAGGGAGCGGACTTGGTGGCGAGCGAATCTCAGGTAGTCTCAGGCCGTCTCCCCAGTGCAGTTGCGCCAACGACAGCCTTAGAACATGGATGGGGCCCCAGAGACGGCCACAAAACGTCTTCCCAGTGTAGTTTCGCACACATGGTGTGGGAAAACCCACGAACATTTTCGTCGATGGCTTGTTGTTGATCGGTGAAAGGGAGTTGTAGTTTTTCTGTGTGCAAAGGGTCAGAGTTTTCATTTTTCTGAGATGCAGTTGGGATTCCAAGACTAGATTGTCGTATAATTGCAATTTTGATCCAAGTTTGAATAGTTTGTTGTAATAATTTACTTTCGTGTTACTGTTTGAGGTCCAAATCAGTAATACTAATTTAGTTTCGTGTTACTGTTTAGGGTCCAAAGCAGTAATACTAATTTAATTTTGTAGTAACAAATTAGTTTCGTGTTACTATTTAGCATACAAATCGGTAATATTATTTTGAACTGTTGAATATTATTTTTATTTATTATAGTTACGAAATTATTTTGTATTCAATTCAATAATTTTTTTTAATTCGTTGAATAACATCTAACTAAAAATAAACAATTGATAGAATTAAACATTCAGTGATACAACTATTTTTTATTTAGTTTAGTGATACAAAACTATTTTTTTCAGATCAGTAATACTAAATTGAAAAGTGAAAATATTTTTTATTCAGATCAATAACTACCAAACTTAAATATAATTAAATAAAAAAAATTGAAAAAATTTTCCCTCCAAAAGGAAACCACTAGTGGTATTGATTCAAAATAGGTGGTTTTCATAAACACCATTAGATCAATATCCAATGGCCATATTGCATCTCCCAGTGGATGGAATTGATCTCTTGCCTATATAGATATATATGTATATATATATATATTTATATTTATATTTATATTTATATTGATATATATATATATATATATACATACATACATACATACATATATATATATA
>JAMKQA010104002.1:0-12708 GCA_024699735.1 Posidonia australis | reverse complement strand
AAACTAGATGAAATGATTTGCTTCTCCAGTGTTGAGAATAAAGGTTTATGAATGAGTATGAGATTTTGAAAGAAAAAGAAAAGAAAGTTTGAAATGCCCTTGTTTTTCCATGTTTTTCTAATTGGACATGTAGTTTTGGCAATGGTAGTTGTCTGGCAATGATTTTCATTGGATTTTAGCGTTGTTTTTGGGGCACGTACTGGGTGACATTCTTGTCACTCACGCGTGTTTTTCTTGTCCCCTTTGTTTCAGGTGCTCAGGTGATAGGAGCAGTCTAGTCTGGTGCATCATTTCGAGCCACGTTTGCCGCACACAGGTCTGGGTGTTTAGCTTTATTTATTTATTCTGCCATTTAAATTCTTTTAGTTGTATTTAGGTAGTTCTTGTACTGTTGTGTAGCACTGAGGTGTTACATTCTCCCATGTCGTTCATCTCAAACCTTTTGCTAAGTTCTTCCTTTGTGTTGTTTAACATGTCAGTATCATTTCCAGCAAGTAAATATCATCCACATACAAGGACAATATAATAAACTTGCTCCCACTTTTCCTGACATATACACAATAGTCTAACTTGTTTGAAACAAATCCCATTTTGACAATCACATCATGAAACTTATGATACCATTGTCTAGAAGCTTGTTTCAAACCATATATTGACTTATTTAATTTGCACACTTTGTCTTCATGTCCTTTTACTTGATATTCCTCAGGCTGTGACATGTAACATTCTTCCTGCAAATCACCATTTAGAAATACAGTCTTTACATCAATTTGATGTAATTCCAAACCAAATGTGCAACGATAGCCAATATAATCCTTATAGATGCAAACTTAGCTACCGGAGAATATGTTTCTTGATAATCAATTCTCAGTTTTTGTGTATAATCTTTAGCAACTAACCGAGTGTTATACTTATCAATAGACCCATCAACCTTTAGCTTTTTCCTAAATATCTATTTGCATCCTATGGCCTTTCTGTCACTAGGTAAATCACATAAATCTCATACATTGTTCTTTTCCATTGAATCAATTTCATCATTCATGACCTTAAGCCATAAATCTTTTTCCTTTGATTCAATAGCATCTTTATATTTCATGGGTTCCATGTGATTTTCCTCTATATCTTCTATTAAGCATGAAGACTCACAAGAATAAAAATGATAATCATTCATCCAAGAAGGTTGAGTCCTTATTCTTTTGTTGCTAATAGGCTTTACTGGCTCAATTCTATTTTGAATGTGTTCATTTTGATCTATTATTCTATCATTTCCATTGACAAGCTCATTTTGGTTTTCCTTTATATTTTCCATTGGTTCATTCACATTTTCCATATTTTGTTTCCCCTCAATCATAGGGTCATGTTCATGTTGTGGGATATCATTGAAATAGTTATCTCCCACTACAAGTAGTGGTTCTATTTCATTTTCTTCCTTTTCTTTTAAATT
This sequence comes from Posidonia australis, assembly GCA_024699735.1. Lineage (NCBI taxonomy): Eukaryota > Viridiplantae > Streptophyta > Magnoliopsida > Alismatales > Posidoniaceae > Posidonia > Posidonia australis. The sequence goes on along the minus strand of JAMKQA010104002.1, from coordinate 11,264 downwards.
TTCAAGAAAAGTTGCATCCCTATATTCAATGATTCCCTTTTCTTTATGAAAAAATCTATAACCAAAAGAATTTTTACAATAACCTATAAATGTACACTTCAAGGTTCTAAAATCTAACTTATCCCTTAATTGACCAGGAATAAGTACATGAGCTACAGAACCCCATTTCCTCAAATAATGTAAAGTGAGTTTTCACCCAGTCCACAACTCATAAGATGTACTAGGTACAGATTTGGTGAGTATTCTATTTAACACATGATTTGCTGTAAGCAAAGCCTCAGCCCAAAAACTTTTGGAGAGTCCTGAATGTGACAGCATGCACCTAACAGAATTCATAAGAGTTCTGTTTTTCCTTTCCACCACACCATTTTGTTGTGGAGTATAAGGCATTGTTGTATGCCTCTTGATTCCATGCATTTCACAAAATAGTTCAAATTCCTTAGAATTATATTCCCCACCTTTATCTGACCTTAACAACTTAATATTTTTTACTAGTTGTTTTTTCAACTTCCGACTTGTATTTCTTAAAATCAGTCAAGACTTCACTTTTATGGCTTATTAGATAAACATAAGTATATCTAGAAAAGTCATCTATGAAGGTTACAAAATATTCCTTGTGATCATATGTTTTAACACTAAGTGGACCACATACATCAGAATGAATTAAGCCCAATAATTCATCTAATCTATGTTTCCAACTAAGTAATGTTGACACTTATCTAATTCCATGTCATTAAAATGAGGTAACAAATTCATTTTTACCATTTGTTTCATTTTTTGCACATTAACATGAACCAACCTTAAATGTCATAATTCACATTCCGATAAGAATCACAAGAAATAACCAGAAGCCACATCAATATTATTTGTTTCATTTCCAGATAAAACAAGTTTGAACAGATCATGTTCAGGTACAAATTTTCCCATAGCAAAGACTTTTTTGTCTTTTCCTATGGATACACGTTTATTATAGAACCTGACTTCCATGCATTTCTTTACCAGCATGCCAACTGAAATAAGATTCCGCCTCATGCCTAACGCATAAAGGACGTCTTTTAGTACCATAATGTTGCCTCCCAAATCCAAGCGGTAGGTGCCAACTCCTTCCACATCTAAATAGATATTGTTACCCATATAGATGCATTGTTCCCCAGGACAGAATTCTTTGAATGACTCCAATCCTTGTTTGGTTTTGACAATGTGCCTTGTAGCACCAGAATCCACCCATCACTGATTTGTATTGGGAGTTACAACATTATTACATTTAGTGACGCAAATAAAGACTCTTTTATTCTTCTGTTCCGAAGTCTTGCCTTTGTTTCCATCCTTATTAGGACAATTTGCTCTGTAGTGACCAAATTGGTCACATACATGGCAAGATCCTTGTAGTCTTTTCCTTTGATTTGGTTTGAAGTTTTTGTTGTATCCATTCTTTCTCTTATTATTCTTATCAAACTTTGGCTTCCATTGCACAACATTTGCTTCTTCTAGATTGGTTTCATATTTCTTTCTGTCAGTCATAATTTCCTGTTCTGTAGCCAACCTAGCAGGTAGTTCAGAAAGTTGAATTGGGGTTAACCTAAGAGATGTGGTTTCCATGTCGTAGTTATGTGGGAGACTATTTAAGATAGTAGCTATTTGCAGTTTTTCAGGTATGTGAGTTCCTACAATAGCCAAGTCCTTAGCCATAACTATCACGCCATATATATATTCCACTACATTTTGTTCCTCGAACATTTTGCAAGAGTTATACCTTTGAAGGAGAAGTTGGGTTGTCATTTCTGTTGTTTTATCATATTTTTCCTTCAAAGCATTCCACAATGTGAATGATGTAGTTTATATTTCAAAACATTTTAATAGACTATCCTCCATAAACATGAACATAAGGTTTTTAGCCTTTTTGTCATCAAATTTCAATTTTTCATGTTTTTTAATTTCCACTTCAGAAGCGTCATTTGGCAATTCGGAAGGATTAGATTCTATAGTATGTTCAATATTATCATATTCTAATGCATGTCTAATTTTCCGGTACCACATCTCATAGTTCGCCTCATTCAACTTTTCTATCCTAGCCAATTCAGTTATGAACAGTTTGCTAGCCATTTCTTAAATCTACAATAAATATAGATTTTAAAATTTTAAAATTGTGCAATCTCACAAACAAACAATAGGTAATAATCCAAAATTCAAAAACTTAACAAAATTTATAAGGTCTAGAATCTAAATGCAAAGAAATGATCCAGTGCACCAAGAAAAGGTGTGCCAGTAATGTGCGCCAGGTAAGTGCGCCACTTATATACGTCAGGTAAGTGCGCCACTTATGTGCGCTAGTTAGGTACGTCTATTTGGTGTGCCTAATTTAATTTTTATCTTTTAAAACAAACCAGGTTTCAATCAAGATTAAATATTTACTAATCAAGCATGCAACAATATTTAAGATTTAAATTCCTAATAGCAATATTAATTTAGCATGCAATAATTTCCTAAATTTAAAATTTTGTTTTCTTGCAATATCCAAATTTCTAAACAAGAAATTTAATTCCTGAAAATTATTAAACTTTATAACAATTTTCAACAAATTATTCCAGAAATTTATATAATTTCTAAAAATGACTACTTAACTTTTTAACAAATTTTATTCCAGAAATCATGCAAAAATTCCGATTTCCAATTTATAACTTCAAAACTTGCAAAGCTTTAAACAGGATTTAAACAATATCAAACATGCACTTTAAATTCAAAACATGCTAACCCCCTCTTTTTTTTAATTAATTAAGCATGCACGCAATGTTTTTAATCACTCACCCCTTTAAGTTAAATGAAACTTGCCTAACCCGTGAAAACAAAATGCAGGCGTGTGGGGGGCGGAACAGGGAAGCGGATTAGGGGATGCGCAAGGGCGGAGATCGCGCAAGCGGAGATGGCAAGCGAGGGTGTGCGGGGTAGGGGGAAATCGCAGGTGGTCGTGGAGGCTGGCAGTGTAGGCAGAGAGGCGCGAGGTGGTCGTGCGCAGGGGGTGAGCCGTGCAGGGAAAAGAGGCGTTTCGCGAGGTAGAGGCGGGCCTGTGGGTGCAGGTGGCGGTGGTCGACAGCCACGCTAGCTCTGATACCACTGATGGACGACGTATGGGGGCTCTAGCAAGGTGGAGAAGATGGAAATCCGAAGTATTTCTCTTCGATGATCCTCTTCCTTTGATTTCCGTCTCTATTTATAGTGGAGCCTGTATGCCTCCACCTCCCTCCGCCCCCACAACGACTCCTTTCTCATTTACGTCGGCCATTAACGTCGACAATAATCACCATTAAAATAGAGAGGAAACGGTCGACCGTTTCCTCCTCCATTGTAACGGTGGTCTTCATTGACCACCAGCTCATAGTTGATTATGAAGGACTGGTGCAAGTAGAACAGACCCAAGAGTAGACTAAGGCATATGATCAAAAGATACTCAACTCACTCACATTCCCAATTATTTGTTAATTATTGTTGGTCTTTGTATTTCCTTGGAAAATAAGTCTACATGCATGAACCACAATCACATGGAACGAGAAAAGAAGAACATAATAATAAAAGCACATACACAAATACAATGATGTACGAAGTTCAACCAACATAGTCTATATCATTGAGGTAGAGAGAGACAAAGAGAAATTCCATCATATGATGAGAGCAATAGTATAAAATGCAAAACTCAAAATCGTAAAGACTCCATTATAAGAGAGCCTCCAATATTGTTTTCTCTAATAAAGGATTTAGGGATTAAAGAATTAATAAGACGAGATATACATTCTAATCCTAATACACACACACACACACATATATATATTAGAGTTTTAGTCCTACATTGCTTGTAAGAAATACTCTTTTGTAATTCAAAACAAATGGAAAGATCCCTAACTTTGAAGCACATGAGTATATGTATTATACATAGTTAGTGGAGTCTCAAATCCATGTTCCGTTCTTCAATGGAATTTTTGAGTTTAACTTATGTGTCCCTAAAACCTTATAGGTTGAAGGCCCGTAAGACCACCAAGAGCCAAGAGCCAAGAGTCATGAGTTTCATGGGGACAATGTGGCACTTTGATGGTGCAGCTTGCCTCACAATTTTTAACATTGATATCTGGAAGCAGTTCGGCTAGAATTTATTGCACTATGGAGGTCTAATAATGCTTTAAGCATCAATATTTGATAACATCCCAACAAACTACATAAATAGTTTTCTACCTCAAATGGATTTTTCAACATACATGAGTAAAATCTCTCCATATTAAATTATGTTTTACATGTTATTTGTATTTCCATTATAATTAGTTGTGTTAATCTGTGCCTAACGGCAACAACATCTATACATGATATAATTGGATCTTTAATTGGATCCCATATCACTACAGAGTCCTTTTCAGGTCACCTTGGATCCACATAATACATGTATCAAAATGGTACAATTAGTTAATCAAATTACCTATGTTCAAAGCATAATCAATAGTAATCTACTTCAACTCTTCATTACTGCACTTGATCTATATGTCTATAGGTGATTATTTAACACCCCTGAGTATCACAAACAAACATCCTATCACACCTAAAGCTATTATTAAATAAATAACTTAATAAAATGCAAGAAATTTTAAATAAATAAACTGAAATAAAACTCTACACAACCTAACTCTATCTAGAACTTGTAGTATGTAGCTATGTGACTCCAATTATATGCATTAGACTAGAATGCATATCCAATATATGCACCTGCAAGAAAATCACCAAAAACACGAATAACATCTAATAGTCCCCCAACACGCCTACCAACTACCAAAAACAACAAACTAGAATTGGGGTTGTTGACACTTAGCTCCCAAAGTTACATGGCTATGCCTCCTAGCAACACCAAGTCCAAAACCTGCAAAGGAACCTATATTCACAAAACTCTATTACAAATAAGTATAGAAATCCCTTTTAAAACATGTCTTTCAAAACCATTTTCTATTTTTCTTTTAAAACATGTGCATCTTTAAAATCTCTTTATGCACTCTTAGAATAACTACTTTATGCCAAACTAAGTCAAAAACTAGTATAAAACCACATCTCGAAAACCAAAGTCTCCTCTAAATCAAAGTTTGAAAACCTAAATCAGAGTTCAAGGAAACCACCACCACAACTTACGTACACAGCGCAAAACTTGTTGTGTCACTCTGACCACAAGCGACCGACTAGCTAACAAGCAGCCGTCGAAGCACACTGCATTGCCACATACAAGCCACCATATGCAAGAGCTCCTCTATTCTGATTCATACTCTCAGAACCCTCTACAATTCCACTTTAGGACAACACAAAGTACGTCCTCTAGGCGTCTTGGTGCTTAGGTCACTTTAAGGACTCTAACCTCGAACCTTGTCAACACTATGCTTGGGTCACCTTAGGGACTCTAACCCCGAACCCTATCAGTGCCTCAAGTCTTAGGGACTCTAACCCCAGACTCTATGCATGGACCACCCTAGGGACTCTAAACTCAAGCCCTATCGGTACCCAACTCAAAACATCAACCTCGAACTCATACCTGACCCAAGCACCCAACTCAGTTGTCCTTAGTCTGCCAATATGGCCCTACAATCCTTTTAGTTTCTACTCCAAAACCACAAAAAACCCTAGAACCTCAACCTTGGACTCATAGCAGACCTTTTAGAGGTATTAGTCATCTTAGGTCCATCAGTACGAACTTACGACCCTTTTAGTCCTTACAAAACTGCAATCATATGCATTTCTTTTCCAAATTCTTTTGGAAAACCATTTCAAAAATCATTTTGGAATCATCTTGAAACATCGCAAAATACCACACAAAACATTGCACGAATACCATGACAAAACCACAAACTCTGCACACAACAAGGCACCAAAACTTTATTCAAAATCACGCGCAATAGTCCCAAAATACAACTCAATTTCCCCCAAGAAAACCCTACTATAGTCTACTACGTCAGGGGGGAGCATCGGGGTTATGTGCCACCCCGACGTGCTAGGAATGTGTGCAAGGGATGTGCGCCATAACCCCACGCCCATAGTGTTGTTGCTGCTCGTAGCAGCGAGCAACAGCTCGAACTCAAAATCTTCTATCCTTGCAAAACTCACCAATCCAAGCACAAAACCCAAGGAGATGGAAATTTAAGCTATAATCTACACATCCACACAATATATACACTGGTCCACTCAAAGATCCACTCAAAGATCGGATCAAAATCACCCAAATGGGATGGATCCCCTTCACGACAACTCATCACCACTATAGCTCATCCACCAGCCAATGATCCCACCTACAAGATCCAAACGTAATATATTGCCATAAACAAGAGAGATTGTCGAGGTAGGGCGTGAACCGTTCATCGTCGTCGACTCCCGCACCTGTTCGATTGTTGCAACTATGAAGAAGAGTGGCAGCAACAGCGACACTCAGCAACTATGGCGGCGAGCAATGTCACGACGACAGACTCCTCTCCCTCTCGCCTTCTCGGATCTCTCCTCCGCTCTCGCAAGCTCTCTCTCTCTCTCTAATTCTTGTTCTTCTTCTTCCTCATCACAAGCTCTCGTAGAGGATAAAGAAAACTTGGATCCCAAAAGTCACCAAAATATAATTAAATAAAAACTCAGTTTTGGGATCCAAACTATTAAAAATACGTGCCTAGATTACACACCTGGAATATGCACCTCACCCACACAAACCACAGGTGTTACATCCTATCTTCCTTAAAATAATTTTGTCCCTAAAATTCCATCTTCAATGAGCTGATAAGGTTACTATGAACAGATGTCCACCACACACTCTCAAATGGTCTCCACAAACTTTGAAGGTCCCACAGCACATGCACAAGCACTAGCGGTAAAACCTTATTCCACTAAACCTACTCCTTCTAATCAAGGATCTAGACGATATCCTTGATGAAAGACATATCTCCTTGAAGCACCTTTGACTGAGCCAAAATTACCCAAGATACATCAGTCTGTCACTTTGTCGACACAACACCCCCTACCAACTCTAAAGATTAGCAAAGACATAAAGTTGGTCCTTGAAAGGTAGTGTCGCCTGAGCTTCAATGCGAATACTATAGTAACCATCCAAAGATTCTGAGTCATGTAGTTCTCTTTTGGTGATTCTTTAACTAGCAAGAAACATAACTCACAACATTGCAATGCTATAGAAGATCACGACCCAATCTAGATCCACAATCTGTCACTACCCATAGAAGAAATCACCATTTCTAGAAGGCAAGGCCAACACAGGAGCCAACATCAATCGAGCCATCAACCCATAGATTCTCTTTTCAAAATTATGACTCTACACAAACTGACCTCTTTCCCAACTAATTCCGTCCAAGGTGCCACTATCATAGAGATACTTCTATCGAATCCCCAAAGACAGTTCACCAATACTCGAAAATAGTGGACCTCAAAAATTGCCTAGGTTACACCACACTGGTCATTCGACGACCCCACCACAAAGAGATGGAAAACCAACCTCTCTAACTTAATCCCAAACATTGCCGCAGAAGAACCTAAAAGAACAAAAGGGAAAAAATCTCCACTAGTTGAATAGCATTAAGCCATCCAACTCACCATTGAAGCAAAAGCCAATCAAAACAACCAAAACAAACCAAAAGCAAGCAAACACCACGTGTGCCACTCAATCAACTAGGTCCCACACAAATAACATCAACTTGCACTACCAACATGTGACACCAATGTGTAACATCAGCACACAACACCTCCTAAAATATTCTATCCTTATTCAAACCATTTGGAGCACACCACACATCTAAGAAGCCAGATGCTTCACCTAGATGCAACAACAAGAGGATGAAACTCAAAACATCCCTACGCAAATACCAAACTCAAACCAGAAAACAAAAGATAATAAGCAACAACCATGGAGGGTCACACTAGAGGCAATCACCTACTACACCTCCCCCTCCTCCACCACGACATCACAAGACAACCTAGCTCCAAGGTAGTGACTAAGAAAACACATCCTCTAGTCACCTAACATGGTGTGTCTCCAACCCTCTTGGGAGAATCAAGCAGATCCTTCATGAACTCCCGATCTTCCCGCATTCATTCATGTTGTTAACCATGTCAACGACTACTTGTACGAGGCATGAAAAAGCCAAGCATACTGTAGATATCCCATTTTGGCACTCCTTTACTTTTTATTAAGTCCCATTACATCATAGCATGTTTCATTCATCCTTAAGAGTCTCTTGCTCAGCCCAAATGCTCTCTGATAGCCCATTCGCCAATTCAGGTCATTGAACGCTAATACATCTAGCATACAACGTTATACGCTTAATTTCAGGCATTTAACGTTATACACTAGATACCAAGCATCTAACGTCCTTCAAAATTGTTCCCTTTCATTCCAACCAAAGTTTTCGTTTTTGGACCCAAAATAAATATCCAATATTTTCAAACGAATCTTCTTGCCATATTTAAGGGTCTTTATTATCTCATTAAATCACTCATTTGACCATGTTTGAATTGACAGTCAAATTTGACAAGTTTCTGAACTAATTGTGTTGAACACTAGTTTTTGGGGCGTCTAACGTTAGACGCTAGGTATGCTGCATCTTACACCTAACAACTCAGTAATGCCACATCAGCCACTTTCTTTTTTTAGAAAATTTTGAATTCGAATTGTTTCTTTTTCTGGAAGATTCTCCTAATCGTGTGTAATGGCAATTAACCCTTGATTGTGATTAGTTGCCCAATTAATTAGAGGAATATTCCTATTAATAGCCTGTGTATGTTGAACGCCTAGATTTGGACGTTTAACATAGAACATCCAGTTTTAGGCATATAACACCTTTAGTTTGGAAACTTTTATTTGTAGCTGTCTAATCTTTCCAATTTTGGATCTTTTTGCCTTTTCAGATCCTCTCATGCCTCTATAAATATAAGGGCATCCCTAACCTTTGAGGACAATCAGACATCCATCGATTGAAATCATACACACAACTAAAAGAGGGGGAAATTATTCTGAGAAAAAGAGTAGATAAGTTCTAGGGGAGAGCCCAAGTCTTTTGTTAACTCCCGCCACACCGCGTCATCATCTTACATTTCATCCATTACATGGGGGTTTTCTTTTAATATTTTTGCATATCGCATTTTATTTTATTACATGTTGTAACTAAGCTTAACATTAGTTGCAACCAGGAGGATAAAACCCCTTAGGTAAGTATTCTCCTTTTTATTTCACATTCGTAATTTATTTTGTTGGATTGCTTACTACACTTTATTAATTTGCATTCTTTTTATATGTTTTTGCAAGGAAAAGAAGAAAAAAAAAGTTCACTAGCACGAGTACCCTTAGGCAGGTGCTGTCCTAAGATAGCTGATTCCACAATATCTACTTCTCCTCAGGCGTCTCGAGAGCCAGCGAAAGCGAACCGAGAGTGGCGATCACATTGTCTCTAACCTACGTGGAGGGAAGAAGTCAAGACATAAAGTAAGGGACACAAGCGAAGTGGTGAAATGCATTAAGGTATGTAGAACGTCTACTTCCTCCAAAATCCTGTATCCACACGCACGCGACCAAACAATGTAATGATGAAAAACCAATGTGAAAACTAAAGAGAAAGGCTAAGGACTCCTGTTACATGTAAGAAAGGTGTTAGACACCCCCACACGCTCGATAAGTCGGTCTTTCTTGATTTATCACTTACTTATGTGGCTATATCAACATATAGATGTCGTTACTATATACCCACGGGCAATATGCAATGCCTTGCAAATAGATACATGCCTCTTAATTTATGCCTAGAACTAGATGCTTAATGGTATACGAATAAAATAGGTAGAGTGGAATATCACCTAATGCTCAATCATGCTATTCCGGCTCTGAATCAAGTATCAATACATAAGGATCAAGCCAGTACAATCCGCTAGAGCATCCGATTCCCAAGAGTTTGAATAGTGAACATCCTTGCTTTACGGGTTGCAAAAAAGTGCTAAACATGCATGTATGATGCTAAATATCATGGAAAAATAAGTGCAACATATCCTGAGAGATAGATCAAGAAAACAAGAACTGAAATCATTCGACAAAAACACAGAAAACAAGGTACAACATTGCTGTTTGTGCACTAGCTAGGGCGTGGCATGTCTGGAAGGTGCGCTGAGATGTTGCGCCCATTCAGTGCGCTGGAATGTTGCACACATTCAATGCGTTGATAATCTATGTCCCAGGTTCTACAACTCAGACTACAAACTCGTTCACCAATAATGGCTAACTGCATACATTCAAGCCATGCAATGGAACCTCTCGCAAGCACAAGGGAATGCCAGGGAACACGATGATGCATAAAAAACCAAACGGATATGTCCCCTTCACTCTCTCCACCTCCTCCGCCAACGAATGGGTTCACTAGCGCTCACAGCCATGGAATTCGACTGTGAGCTTTGAGGAGCCTCTGTGGCACCACGAGAGGGTGAAAGATGCAAGGAGAGATGAGAGTGCACGAAAAGGATGCCGTGTAATGCAGTCCCTGACCTTTCCTCACCTCCCACAGGGCTCGCTGTCATTCCTATGCCCGATCAGCTAGACAGAGGATTGCAAGCACAAGAAACCTCCCCAACATGTCTTGGTGGCCAAAGGGAAAGAAGGGGCAGAGTTGGAACAGGTCACGCCTCATGCTCAAGGGCTTTCAGCCTCACACGAGCATGAACACATCACCGGCACATGATGATGTATGAAAATGCAAACATGCAACAAAGAAACTCAAGTGCAATGCAACAAATTCAAATCCAGAAAGCTAAACACATAGCAAGTAATATTCATGAGACACTAGGGGTAAGAACTTACCTGTGTCGAAAGGTGCTTGTCCCTCCCGAATAGGGGTGGCAACGGGTCGGGTCTGGGTCGGGTCTACCTATACCCAGACCCAGACCCATCATATTTCATGGGTTTGGGTCCGGGTCCGGGTCTGGGTCTGAAATCAAGACCCAGACTCATGAAGATAATGGGTCTGGGTCTGGGTCCGGGTCTAACGGGTCCAACATTCTTTTTTCATTTTTTTTGAAAAAATTAACGCCAACAGGTTCTGCTCCATTGTCTCTTGCTGCTCGTGAAATTTCTTTAGCCACTGATGGTGAAACGGAACGTCTAGAGTTGGGCCATAAGATCATGCCAATCAGGGAAGCACCAGCTTCTGCTGCTATTGCAGCATCTTTGGCTGATGTTATACCACACATCTTAACGATAGGAAGATGCTTTTCAAGTACCTCTT
>JAMKQA010104001.1:0-15919 GCA_024699735.1 Posidonia australis | reverse complement strand
TATCTTGGCATGTAAGTCCGAATACATATATAATAGACTATTTTGCTTTCATAAATGCTTTTCATATTTTCTGAAGTGATTATATAACATTTAATCACATATCATTTGTTATCATCAAAATGTATTTATAGATTTTTCAACATAGTGTACACTAGAGAGGTCGTTAATGTTTATATTTAATTGAATTTCTATTTATTATTGTATATTTGGGAATTAACATATATATTATTGATTAATGTTAAAACTAGGTGGAATGGACTCTGTGATCATTTTTCCATAAATGCAGAGTTCCAAACAAGATCCACAGTTGGAAAGTTAAACCGTGGAAAGTAAGAAATTCGCTCTACGAGTGGATTAGGAAGTCACAACGACTTTCAAGTTGAGTTGATAATGATATCACTTTTTAAAATTTCTTGTACTTCATAATTATCCATGATACATGAAATATAAGAGGATATGTTCTTCAATGTGATTGTTCCATGTAAAATTAATGTTAAAGTAGTCTCAAGTGAATGATTTTCATATTATCAAATGTTCATTGTTTTGCTTATATATTGTACCATATAAATGTTTAACTGTACTGTGTATTTTTCTTCCTAGGAATAATTCTGATGGTTGAACACAATACAAAAAAAATGTTTAAAAATAAGTTGATCAATGAGATTCTCTTAATGAGATTCTCATGAGAGCGTAATGCTATGGATATTATATGATGTAGTTCTAACTGGGCTATACGGTTTATTTTATAAAATTAACAATGTGAAATGGATAAAACATGTATAGTTTATATCTGCAATTATTGTGTATATATGTCCATACTTTATTAATCAGTAGGGAATTTAAGGAGTGCGTTTTATGAAATAATTTATTGTCATGTTAGAATAGAAATTGTTGTACCAATCATGTCCTTTGAGAAAAGTTAGTATAATATATGTTAGGTGTTTGGTCAAGTGGAGTCATCGGTAGCACAGACGCACATGTAGACATGGAATTCGGGTCGGACCAGCGGTTTATTTTATAAAATTAACAATGAGATATGGATAAAACATGTATAGTTTATATCTGCAATTATTGTGTATATATGTCCATACTTTATTAATCAGCTACCAGGGAATTTAAGGAGTGTGTTTTATGAAATAATTTATTGTCATGTTAGAATAGAAATTGTTGTACCAATCATGTCTTTTGAGAAAAGTTAGTATAATATATGTTAGGTGTTTGGTCAAGTGGAGTCTTCGGTAGCACAGACGCACACGTAGACATGGAATTCGGGTTGGACCGGCCCATGGAACAGGCGGCCCGGTCGGGCCTGGACCGGGCCGGGTCGGCCTGCTGGCTGGTCCGGGTCGGGCCGGCCGCAACAGGCCATGGGCTCGGCACGGCCCATGGCCCGTATGTGGGTCGGGCCGGGCCCACGGGCCGACTGCAACAGCCGTTTTTTTTTTCACTGTGCGCGGACCGGCCCAGACTGCTTCGTGGGCCAAACTGGGCCTAGTCCGCGGGCCTTGGCGGGCCTGCCCGTTTGGCCCGGCCTGGCCCACGACTGATTTTTCCGGACCCGGACTGGACCAGGCCCGGGCTGAAGCCGACCCGGCCCGATTTCCATGTCTACGCACACGTTAAGCCACGCACCTTCCCTCATAATCTAAAATATATATCAGATATGCGTTTCATGTGATTTATATCTCATGTTAACATTGTTTAATTTCTTTTCTTTGTTGTAACATTGTCAGATAGTTATCTTGGACATCTACTGCTTAGCTAAGCCTGAATGGCATATGTGCAATTAAGGTATATAGGCAAAGGTTCTTTGATGCAATTGCAGATTATTAGAATGTGCTTGCAAATGGTGCGTACTACCTACCAATCCACGCATATAAGAGTTTGGTCTAGTGAGACAATCCTCTGTGCATTAAAAAAATAAATATGCATGACATGTTCAAGTCAGATGCGTGATCTTGATTGGTTTTGTAAGTTACTTGATCAAGTTAACGTTCTTCATCATGTACTGCAATATTTAATATACCTTACAGATTTGAGCCATCATGACTTTTGTTGTTGAAGTGTTCCTTCACAGAGGATACATTAGGTTGTTCAATAGAAATTGTGATACATCAGGTTTATTGATCATACTTTATTAATCATGTTCTTAAACTTCAATCTCCTCTGCCTTACTGCCAATTATGTAAAGTTGCTTTGTTGCTATCTTGTATTTCTAAAAAGCTATATTTGCATGTATGACAATAGTCAAAGAAAAAATTGTCTATTCCCTCATGTTAAACAACCATATTTAATATAAAATTTTGAAAAATATATAATTTATCTTGAATATCTTCTAAATTAATAATGTATGTTTCAATTGTTACATGCTACTAAACTAAGCAGGGAACCTACAGTAGCTGAGTGGTGGACTGCATCCCACCGTAGTAGGTCGAAGCAGGTTTGGTTAACTCCTACTGCGAAAGATGTACTTGTAAATAATCATGGCTGTAAATAAAGTTACTCTAATAATATACACTTATATCTTATATTATCTCTAACAAACTTCTGGTGTTTATTTATACAAGATAGGCACACCTTCTTGTACCAATAAAAATATGGAAACGATAATGTTGATGAATATTCAACCTTTGACAAGAAATTTTGGAAATAAGTTTCGATAGAAAGGAATGTGGATAGTACATAAAAAAAATAAGGCCTAGGTAGTTTGGATCCATACTACAACTTCTACTAGGCAGTACGGTTTTACAACTTAGCCTTCTACTTCATTTGATCCGAAGTTCTTTATTTCTCAGTTGTCACAGATGGTGACTACATTAAAGGAGGGTTTCAGAGTCGAAATACACTCAGAAATAAAGATTGAAATAAAGAATGAAATAAGAGATGAAATGCATGCTTTGGAAGATCGATTTGTAAAGTTTTATTTAGTTTTAAAATTTTTGATATGCATAAATTGTCATCAGGGGCGGATGTAGGTGGAGGCTTTGCCCCCATTGTACTGAAAAAATAAAACACTATAGTATAGATATTTTTGTGCAAATAGTCCCCATATAACATTATTTCTCTCTAAGTTCTTCCCTCCCATGCATGCGCACCTGTAGACTCTTCGTCTTCCCTCTCTCTCAAGTCTCGACCAGATCGATGACTCTTCCTCTTCTGCCTGTCGTCCACTCTCTCCTCCTCTCCTCTTGGAAAGTGCAACCGTCGACAGCACGTCCATCAGCATCACTCCGATTGTCCACGGACCACGATCCATTGTCACTTCGTCAGTCCGTCACCGAGGCACCGCTACGCCACACCGATTCCACAGTCCACCCAACAACGCAGCCGTTGCGACGACCAACGGACGAGAGGCAAGGTCCTTGTGGAGTTGTCGTAAGGAGATCCTCCATCCTACTCGACTACTCCTCGAATCCTACTTGGTTGCACTCCTGTCAGTTCTCATCGACTCCTCCTCGACGACTCGTCGGCTCGACTCCTTCTACGACCTCCAACAGTGGGCAGCGGCCACCGGCCCACAGGTGAGGCTAATTCCCACAATAATTTAAAGTATAGTTTGATAATTTATTTTTTATAGCCCTCATAGTGAAAAATTCCTAACTCCGCCACTGATTGTCATGTTGAATTCAACATTATAATATAATTATTATTCATCATAACATATTTTAAGTTTGTTTTTTATAATCAGAACATATGAGGACGAGCAGGAAGTTGATTTCTTAAGTGACAACGAGGAAGATTACGAGGAGTATAGACATCATCGTCGCTCCATCCGTGCATCATCTTCAAAAGGTAAAAGAAAGTAAGTTGGTTCTCGAAGAAAGTGATATGTAATATATTGTTTTGACTTATATTATATCGAGTGACTTGTATTAAGACATTTTAGTGTTGTATTAGCTACTATTTTGTAAATAAATAGATGTGTAAAACCTATGTTGTATGATCATTTCAAACTTTTTTTTATAAAATTTGTCTATGTATAATATATGTGTAATTTAATATATTTATGAATGTATTTGAATGTCGTTATAGCAGATATATTAATCTATATTTTAGCAAGTTCAATTTTGCAATGTATTGCTTTTTTTTTACTACCCAGAATTAACAAGGACATTGCGAGCACAAATTCTCGCTAAGTCCTTGCTAAAATAGTTTCTTCCATCAGGAATAAGGAGGACATGTCCTCACAATGTCCTCGTTAAATCTCGAACGACAATACAATCTCACATACGTAACAAGCACTTAACGAGCATATTGCGAGGGGATACTACGGATATAGCAAGGCAATTGCGTGGAATCATTTTCTCGTAATTTCCTAACTATTACTCACAAGCACATTGCAAGGATATGTCCTCGTAATATTGATTTAATGATTTTTTTTGACGATAAATAGTCCTCGCTAAGTCCTCTGTAAACCCTATAATGAGGACTTAGTGATGACTTTGCGATGACTTATATCCTCGTAAAATCATATTTTTCTTATAGTGTTGGGTCGTAGCAGATCTAACCAGCCTCCCCAAAACCAACCCAACACCCCAATCCACTCAAAACCCTAAGTCTTGTTCACACATGAAGTCCAAAGCCCTTGTATGGTCCAAACACCCAGGGAACATAGGCCCAGCAATAGGCCTAGCATGACTCACCAGCGCTACCAAAAGGCATAACTGACTAGCATGACTATCTAGTGTGGAAAGTTGGTGAAGTGCCCTATGTCAGATTAATTGCTATCAAGGATCACCAGATTCTTGCTTCTCATTGGCTCGTACGGATCTAAGCATGTACTATGGTGTGTTGGGACCATCATGACCCTATCTCAAGACCAAATCTCAATCCAATCCTTTTGTTTTAAATCCAAGCCATCCCTTTGCATAAACCATTAGCCATCGACGGCCTTCATGCGTTTTAAACTCTATTTAACTGACCTTCTTCTTTTGCGAGAGAGCTCTCCCTGGCACTGCATTCTCTCAGCTCTTGCTCTCTCTCACTCACTCTCTCTCACTCTCTCTCTCTCTCTCTCTCTCACCCCCAGTTCCCTACATTACAACCCTTACAAAGCCACCTCGCACTAGCCTAACACCTTGCAACCAAAGAGCACAACACCCCCCACGTCTAAGTGTCCTCCACCTCCTTCACATATACCTTCCCAGTGAGAGTGAGTGTGACAGCACCTCGACTCGTGATCAAGCCCTGCCCTATCTTCCTTGGCCACCTTTTTATTCGACTACAGCTACCCAACTTTGGAGGAGTCATTGTGAGTCGTTGACCGGTGGGAGAGTACATCCAAGCATCCATACAAGTAAGTGCAGCCCCTTTGAGCATAATTCAATTGTCGTAAGGCATCCATCTATTTGCTCAATTTGTTTTTACGTCGAGTTTTCTCTCAGTTTTTTCCATCGTCTTCATGCATCCTCTGTGATGAATTCATGGCTTTGAGTGAGGTCGACGGCCATTGAGCTCGAACAAGACTCATCCCTACATATCCCCTCTTGCTCCTAGTTCCATCGTAATGTTGCTTCAAGCCCTTGGCCATCCTTTTCAATCGACCTTCCTTCCCATGATGGTTGGGTTTGACGTCGCTGAGATGGGCAGGGCAGTCACTTGCTTCATGCTTTTCTTATCGTGCATTGCATTATTTCTTTTCTCCCTTTTTTCCTTTTCGTCTACTGTAAGCCATGACTGAATTCCTAAGGTTCCTGACCCTCTCCATGGCCGCCGAACTCAAAGGATTCTAGTATCGTGCAATGAAGATGGGGGAGGTAAGGCATGCTTCCTTGATTTGTTTTCATTGCTCTGGTTTGTTCCCTGGTATTCCTTCTTGCTTTGTCAATACTTGCTTTATCATTTTAATTACTTTCATTCTACAATTCGAGTGATGAAGTTTGCTGTTTGAGATTGTAAAACCTAGGGCACAACTTTTCTGTGTATTGATCTTGCAAATAGATCTAGCGTGAGCATCCACTACGAAAACCTAGACAGTATAACAGAACATTTGTTTGTGTATTTTGCCACCTCTCTTTGGTTTTCTCACATACTGATTTGATTTATTCACATGTTTTACACATCATTGCATGGCATCAAGCATCTTGCCCTTGGGCATACATTATTTAGCATGAAAATGCCTACATAGCCACACATATGAGCAGAAATGTATAGAAAAACCGATTCATCGGACGTGCGAAAGTGTCTAATACCTTCTCCGTGTGTAACAGGAGTCCTTATCTTTTCTTTGGCTGCAATGACCAATGTGTCGCATCCATTGGCACGGATCATCAATGTTTTCAAACTTACTTTGCTTTTATTGCATTTCCTTTGCATTCAGTTTTCATCATCTTCTAATTTTTAATAGACTAAGTGGTGGCTCCATTTCCTAATCCTTTTTTTCTTTTTACCTTCACTTTTGCCTTGATGTTTTTGAGTTGATATCCTTCCTTGGATGTACTATTTCGCCGTGGCCTTTTTGACATGTGCATGGGTCTCATCCCGTGTGCACCTCCATTGCCAGTAATGGGTTACACAGAGAAAGAATAAGAACTCTTGTTACACACAAGGAAGGTGTAAGACACTCTGTATGCCTTACAACGTTGGTCTCTCTGTTTCAACCGCTCATGTGTGTGGCAAAAGAAATAAACTAGAACAATAAGGATGGATACCAAGTGATGAATGCAAGATGCTATGATAGCACAAGTAAACATGTAGAAGGAGAAATGAGGTTGCAGAAAACCAAAGCTAAACAAATAATCAAGGCGAGTGGTGCCCCATTGTGACTGAGAAATATGGGCAACGGACCGTGTTGGGAATCCCTGTGAGCAACCCATGTTAGAGACCCACATCCACTCGATGCACTAAGAAGCTCTATTCTGACTCCAACAGTCGCTGGTCATTGCATACACACCTACTAAAAACCAAATTCAAGAGGCGACCTAAATCATTCAAGGATGACGAGAACCAATGTAGGAAAAACAACATGATTGAAAACATAATTGAGTTGCAAATAGATCAACACAAAACCAAAACAACCAACTCATCTCCTTCATTCATGGTGTGTTTCGATCTTGCCTCCACATCTCTTGTGGATGACTGAACTATGTGAGTTTTAAGGCATCAACCACTCCAAGCATACTTTGAAGACAATGGGGAAGGAAAATAAGTTGAAAGGCAAGAGGCTACAGGCTCATCACAGTGGCAACCAAAACAAGAAACTACAAGGATCTACAATTTCTCTAAGGGGGGAGTGAATAAGGAATCAATAGCATTTAACTACAAAATTATATTAAACAAAATACTCAAGCAATAAGTAAATGATATAGAGTTGGAAAATTAAATAATTTGTAAGCAAAGAAGAAAATGAGAAAAAATGAAGTACAAGTAGAAGACTTATAGTGGTTTAGATTCTTCGACATACTCTACTCTTCAAGAACTCCTCGAGAATACCCTATGTCGATCTTGATTCTAAGCCAAGATCTTGCTACAACACTCCTTGACAAAATCCTCGCCAAAACTTCTTAAAAACCATGGTTTTGCTCCTCACAACTCGAGAAGCTAGTAGCCTTGAATGAAAAAGAAATATACTTTGATGCACACTATTAATCTCCCAAATACTAATTTAGCAAGGTGAGGTTGTGAATGAAATAGGGGGCTCTCTTCCTAAAGCTTGAGAAAAGATGATGGGAAATGGTTGAAAACTATTCTCAATAGGTAGCTCTTGAAGTACTAGAGAATGGATGTGTTTTGTGTCAAAGTGGGGTGCCTATATACAGAAAAATGGATAACTAATGTGGGTATTAATGGCTATCTTGTGTCTTAATGGATAGTCATACTGTAGACCGAAAATAATTTGGCAAACTGAATGACTTACATTTATTCACAATAGACGAACAACTCGGTAGACCGAAATTATTTTGGTATGCTGAATTAGTTCTCGATTGTGAACCCTGCAAGCCAAGATTTCAGTATACCAAAGTAATTTGGTATGCTAAAATGTGCCCTGAACCTATTAACTTGAACGTTTTCAATGTACTCAACTTTGGATTTTAGACTTGGCTATTTTCCTAGGATTTTGGAGTATTTGGAAGGTTTTTTTTTTGCAGGGCAAAAGGAGGGCAAACCCACAAAGTATAATTATACATGTCAAAAAATCATGTTCAAAGATACAAGCATCAACATATGCTAAAAAAGAAACACAACATAATACAAGGAAGCCAAACAAAACCCAAAAGCAAGGATCACCCTAGGAATTCATTTCCACAATCCAAAAAATGAAGTCCTAGATCTAGGGTACAAGGCCTATGAGAAACATCAAAGAGCCAAGCATTCCTCTCCTGCCAAATGTAATAAACTAAGGCTTCCAAAGCGAGCAAAGCTTGTTGCCAAAGAGTTCCAGCAGCAAAACTAGCAATCCTCAATAACACCTCCTGAATATAACCAGCAAGATGAAGGCGAAGGGTTGAAGTAGCCAGACATACCATCTGTCTAGAGAACAAGCAATCAAAAAAGCGGTGGCTGAGGTCTTCATAATCACAACAGCACAACGTACATCAGGACACAATATGGAGTCGAAGCCGATGCAACCAATCCTGAGTCTTCAATCTTCCATGCGTCACAAGCCACAAAAGGATCGCATGTTATGGAATGCAACTCCAAAACCAAACAGCATGCGCCCATGGAATGATCGAAGCACAGTTGCGAACTGCATCCCAGGCCACTTGAATGAAAAAACCCCAGAAGAGTAAGGTAGCCACTACAAAGGTGAGACAGAGACCAACAGGGCCATGATATGTGTGACCATGTCGATGGATAGGAGACTTGCGTTTCAATGGTTGGAAAATTGGACTCGTGGACTGATATGGTCACGACAAAGATAGTGAATGCAAAGAAGGATACTCGATTCGAAGTCACCAAAGAAAAGAGGAAAAAACAAAGGATAAGGAAAAGAAAATAGAGTCACCACCTAATCTACTTAGCGGAAAGACGAGGAGAACCGGATGCATAAAAATGTGAAAAAAGGATGCAAATGGATGAATGAATGTATGTGCATGCTTCGTGCGTAATGGATGCAACACATTGGTCATGGCAGGCTAGAGAAAGAGTAAGGACTCCTGTTACGCATAAAGAAGGTGTTAAGCACCCCCATATGCCCAAGAAATCGATCTTTCTTGGTTAATCACTTGCTTGTGTGTCACCAATGTAAATGCCATGTATGCTTGCTAAGCCTAAGGTAGACGAATGCTGCATGTCATGTTGATGCGAATGAGATGAATGAGGCGGAAATCAATGTAAACTAGTGCTCAATCACATTATGTGAATTCTAGAACATTGGTCAAAAGAATTCGCTATAGTAAACATCATTGCCCTATGGATGAATGTGGAATGTTGGAAAACACGGACAAAACCATGCAATGCAGGCGAAGACATACAGACATAGAGAAACAGAAGAAATCATGCATGAACACACATGAGAAAACAAATCAGAAAGTGCAATGGAGCTTAGCCAAGTGTTTGTTCTGAACCAAGCAAAATGCACGACCTATTGGTGTGACTTACATGTGATATCAAGACGTGCCTGTCAAATTGCAAAACAGACAGCGAGCTTGTCCTCGCTCCAAATCGAAATGCAAAGATGTATGGATGTTGTATGATGCATGGGAAGCATGAAGGAAGGCACATACCTAGATGCTTGGATGAGGTCGCGATTGAGCAGATTGCTCCACCACCTACCTCACCATTAATTGGGTTCCATCGGTGAGATGGCCTATGAACTCCAACTGCAAGCTCCAGCAAGGAAATCTGAGGATTCTAGAGGTCTGAGGGAGTAAAGAGGAATGTGTGGATGCTAGGTAGATGCAAGTGGATGCAGTGTAGACCTTCCTCCATCTTCTCCCTATCTCGCCGGCGACCACGAGCTCGATTGGCCATACAAGTGGCAAGGAGTGTCGAGCGACATCTAGGTCAACTAAGAGACGTAAGAGAGAGGTGAGGCCGAAAGGGGAATTAAAGGAGCTCATAGGCCATCGGCCATCTTTGAGCCCATCAAACCCATCATCGATGATGAAGATGCAGTGTATGAAATGCGGGCATTGACGACGAAAAACAAAGGAATTTCATACAAAACACATACAGAAAGACGCAATGTAACACAGGGAAATAAACAGGAGGGGCGCTACAGGTAGTGTAGCTTACTTGTGGGTGATGGGTTGTCCCTTCCAACGATGACGTGCAGTGGCATTTCTCCAACGGAGGGCTCATGGTGGCTATAGAGGCGGGCTTGGAGGATCGTGGTGGCATCAGGGAGAGGTCTAGTGAGGTAATGTGGAGGCTGGTAAGGCGTATCAATGGTTGGATGTAGTGGAAGGAACATGGCAACTCCGATTAGAAAATGGTGGTGGTTGGATGGTCAGTGGACGCTATGGGACACATAGGTGAGGGGAGGCTCTGCTAGAAGATTAGGATGTGCTCTGGTGCAATGCAATTGATGCAAAGCCAAAAGGGATTGTAGTGTTTGTTAGGTGGTCAGAAGTGACAAAGTGGTGGATGAAATGGGTGGTTGGCAGTGGCACTTTTGCTCAAGGATGGCTAGTGCACGGAGCTAGGAGCCTTGAGAGTCCAAAGATCCAAGAGCCGGAGTTGGAACGTGAGAGTGGCTATTTTATAAAGGGAAGAAAGAGTAAGGGTCGTTGGATTTGAAATGTGATTAAGATGAGGGGTTTGGATTTAAATAAGATGGGGGGCTATGACGGTCTAAGGACATTATGGAGCACGCCTAGATCCATGCCATCCAATGAGAAGAGGCGTATTGGTGGTTCATTAGGTTAAAAGACCAATCGAACATCTAGTAGTTTAATTACTGACCCAAGGCAAATGCTCCCTAAACCCACACGACTCACCCGCACTATTGAGACACGGCTTTTCTTGGTCAGACCATTTGAATGGATCATTAGCTCATCCCAATGTGCATTTGGGCCACAAATGGGCTTGGGCTTGTGATTTTGTGGTGGGTTAATGGTGTTAGGCTAGATTTAGGGTTTTGAGGTTGGTTTTAGAGTGTGAAATTGGCTTTGAAGTAAGGAAATGCCTCGTTGCGGCCAATACGCTTTTTCAGAGGAGTCCACCAATGAATGACTGTCAAAGTGGGGTGTCTACAATATGTCTAATGTAATTGAGCCCTCGCCAAACCTAAGAAGGTTATCAAGCAAGTGGCATGTCCCAAATAGAAAAACACCTCAAATATTTCTTTGACATCTAGCAAATCCACAACACATCTCGCCTAGAAATCACTTGCCAAAAACACTTCAACATCCCAACTAAATTGACATCCCTTGACTGATGATAATCAATACCTCCCTTGGACTTCAGTGCATGGCAAACATCCCAGGAAACAATAGGCACCACCCATCCTTCCATAAGAAGTGGATGAACATGGACTCAATCTCAGAGATGACAATAGTTGGCAAACAAAACACTGGAACCTAGTGGAGAATAAAGGACTCAAGCATAGACCTAATCAACAAGCACCAACCAACCATAGACAAAAACCTCTCTACGCCAACCAACCAACTGAGCACGGATCTTAGAAAGCAAAGGAGCACAATGATCCTTTGATAATCTTTTTGAAATTAATGAAAGCCCCAAGTAAGCTAATGGAAGCTGACCCTCCTCAATACCCAAAATACAGATAATAGTACCACAATTCGTTGGGGCACCCTCGAAGACCATAGTACTCTTCTTGGAATTAACCTTCAGCCCTAAAGCACAAGAGAACTCCACGAGCACACCCTTAAAGCCACGAGCATTCGCCATAGAGGCCACCCCAAACAACACAAGGTCATTAACAAACAAAACGTGAGACACCTTCACATGCCTACACCAAAAAGGAAGACCAGTCCCCTCAATCGTAGCCTACTGCATAAGCTTAGAAAAAGCTTCCATAGACAACACAAACAAAAAGGGAGCGTTGGGATCACCCTAGTGAAGACCATTCAGAGCTTCAAAAGGGGCAGACAAGCTCCCATTCACATTAACGAAGAGAAGGTTGTCTAGACCATGGAAGGCATGAGCGCCTGTCAATTAACATCAAACCCCATTTGGTACCAAACATCATCCAAGAAAGACCAACTGAGGGAGTCATAGGCCTTGGTTAAATCAAACTTACACATAAACTTGGATTGCCCCCACGAAAGATGAAAATGGCTAGTATGTTCATGCACCATCAAGATCACATCAGTGATAGCTCTCCCAAGGATGACGGTAGACTGAGTAACTCTAACTAGTCGCAATAGAAGAGGTTCGAGCCTCTCAGAAAGAAGCCTTGATATAATACGATATAGAACATTGCACAAGGAAATTGGTCGGTATTCAAAGAAAGTAGCCAGTGAGGGACTCTTCAGAATCAACTTCAAAATGGTATGATTCACTGATCGAAGAAGCTTGCTTGTACAAAGAAAGTTATTGACAGCACACAGAAGATCCTTATGAATTATTTCTCAAGTAGCACAAAAAAAAACAAAGAGTATAGTCGTCTGGTCTTGGAGCCTTCTCAACACTCGTACTCCAAACAACGCTCCACAACTCCTCCAAGGAAGCCAACACCAAAAGAGCCTGATTGTCCTCCACAATAACCCTCCTTAGAAAAAGATCCAAAGGTAAGGCCTGGCAAGAAGCACCAACACCCAAAAAACCCTTGAAATAGGACCTAGTAGCACCCAATAGCTAATTAGCCCCTAATGAGGACCCTTGAGCATCCTTCAGATTCTACAGCTCTTTTTTAGCATGATGAATCAATAGGGACTGATGGAAAAAAGAAGAAATAGAATCCCCAGCCTTCAACCAAAGAACCCGAGCTTACTGCCTCAACACTTTTTCTTCATGGTCTAAAGCCTCCTTTTGTTGACGCCGTAGACAAGCCTTCCATTGGAACAAATGAGTTTTCATCCCCAACTGACCCTGATCATTGTCACATCTTTCCACATTGTCAATCAACTCCCAGACTTCATGGATCTTCTCCCTTAAGCAAGCCACTTGCCTCGAAGCATCACCAAAGGTTTCTCGAGCCCGTTCTGCTAGTTTTTGTCTAGTAGCGGCAAGCTTTTAAACAAAATGATATATGGGATTATGTTCCATTGGACAATGCCAAACCTCATGAATCACGTCCAATAAAGTTGTGTGATCAACCTAGTGATTAAAAAAAATTAAAAGACTTGGATAGATGAAGACTTCACAAACCAACAGAAATTTCAAGTGGTGCATGATCATAAGCCTATCTATCCCCAAGGAACCCATGACTATTTGTAACGCCCTGAATCTGGGTACACTACCTAATTCATAATATCACAAGCAATTACAATCATAATTACAGTATCAAAATCAAAAACTATAACTAACTAAGGCTCACCTTTAGAAACAATGTGCGGCTAATGGCTCCTACTCAGGCACCGGGACTAGACTACATCACCAACTACACCTGAAAACCAAACAAAGTACGCATGAGTGACATCTAAGTCACTAAGTACGCACCCCACACAGAAAACCACGGCAAAGCAGTGAGAAAACAATACACGCCTAATTAATATAAAACGAGGTTTTCAAAATCCCTTTCAAACATTATTTCCTTTTCTTTTCTCTTTTAAAACATTTGGAAATCTTTATCCAAAACCATGCTTTTTCTCAAAACTCATATTTTCTTCTTTTTATGCATTTTAGAACCTTTTCTGTATTTCGAGAAAAGTCCATATTCTTGACCAGATCCAGGCTAAAACACAAGACCTCACAGGGCTCAAAATAAAACCACAAACATTGGTTGATAATTGGTTAAAACACAATTCTCATTTATTACTAGGATATCAAGACCAAATATAAGTCCAATACTAGCCAAACTACACCTTTTAATTTCCACAAGTCCAAACACTTTTCTTATTAAGTTCCACTTTTCTTATTGATGTTACCTTGATCAGAGGTAACCAGGCACACAAGTAGTAGGTGAGGACACCATTTCCCCTACCTCCTTGCACTACCGCGGTGAAATTCCCCGTGCTGGAGGACACCACCCCAGCCAACCAGCCTTAATTTCTTTTCATATGCATTGGGATACGTCTTTTTCTGACATCCCATTGGTGACTCGAACACCTAGTTCATATATCAGGCTCAGCCTACATCGTTGGTGACCTGGACACCTAGGTCTCATATTCCTAGGCCTAGTCTACACCATCTCAAGCTCGGTGACCAGGGTCGTTTCTGACAATTGATATCTTATCAATTTGTCAACACCAATCCCTCGTGGTCCTACACTAGCAATCACGGTTGTATCTGACAATTGATTTTATTAGAGTATCATTTTCTTACCACATTGTCGACACCAACCCTCGTGGCTTCAAAACAGATTATTATTTTCTTTGTCAAAATTCTTGGGTTTTTCTTTTTAAAGCCATTATTCATTTTCTTTTCTTTGCATGGAATCATTCCGAAACCAAACATGACCCTTCATTGGGTCCCAGACTCAATATCATACAAAAAACCAGGCATTCATATTTATTATTGGGTTTCATGCCCAAAAATCACATCAAACCACCTATTCATCGATTCCTTTCATTTGTTTTGGGGCCTAAAGCCAAAAACCATATCAAAATCATTTATATTCTTCTATGCCATCTACATAGGGAAAGCACCATTAATACATACCCATTATCCATTTAAAATAATCTATTTCCATTTTTCATACACATTTATTTATATGGGCTAGAGGCCAAATTCAATATGCCAATCTAGAAATCGGTCGACCAAAATCCTTCGGTCGTCCGAATTCCTCTGGTTCGGTTGATTGGGACATTTTAGTTGACCGAAATTCCCTGATTCGGTAGCCTGGGTGTTTTCTGTCTACCGAAAACAGGCATCTGGTAGAATACTGACAAGAAATGATATGCCGAATCCAATTCAGCATACTGAAATACCCAATTTCAATAAACGTCCCTTATTTCTGACCCATCCATTCGGTGGAATTGGGACCTCCGACGGACCCAACAAATACATCTCATAAATCTTGAATAAAACATGGAGTGTAGACCTCTAAGTTTACTTCAAAACCCCTCAAGCTATTTGCAAAACCATCAAGCATGCTAGTCACACGAAAATCACAAAGACATAAAACTCATACGTAGCTACTGTAGCACGTATTCCATTTTCAACCAAAACTCATGAAATCCATACAATCCTAGGATGATCTCTACACATTCTACTAACTATCACATTCCCATCCTTTCTACTATTTTTCCATGATTTTACATGCATTTTTCCTTATTCTCATGCATTTTACACATTATTGAAAACAAAAAGGAAAGAGGAGGAAAGGGGCTGTGTACCTCCTCCGACAAGTTCTCCCGACTCCGGCGAGCTTCTCCTCCTCACGGCAACGCCCGGTCTCCAATGACGCACCTTGGCTCTCGGTGCTTCTGGTCCCTCTCTCACGCACACACCTCACCCTTTCTTTCTCTCGCACGCACTACTCTTCCATGTCGTCCCCCAGCCTTTCTTATACCTCTCCACCCAGCCACCTCCGCGAATCCTACCAGCCGCCACCCCACCATGTCGAAGACGAAGTGGACAGGACGAGCACAGGTTGGCTGTGCCAACACGGATGGCACAAGTAGGAAGAAAGGAGTGGAAGAAGATGTTGGTGTAGGATCGAATATCTCCTCTAGAGGGGGGGTGAATAGAGAATTAACACTTTTTAAGTTACTTTGATCGGTTTTTAAAGATTAATGAAATTACATACAAAGAGATTATTTAACAGAAATAATCAAGCTTAACTACTTATGCAATTTATATAACATACAAGAAGAGGATGAGAGCAATTGATATAGACAAGCAATTTATAGTGGTTCGGCAACCCTGCCTAGTCCACTCCTCAAGACCCTCTTGAGATTTTTCCCTTATT
>JAMKQA010104000.1:0-16594 GCA_024699735.1 Posidonia australis | reverse complement strand
TGCATATGGTTTTCCTTGTCTTCCATAATAGATTAGGTGGCGACTCCTTTTATTTTGCTTTTTCGACGTGATTTTGCCGACCGATTTCGCATTCTTCTTCTTTTTGCGGAATCTCCTCGCTGGCATGGTTACAATAAGTTATCACATTTTAATGTTATAGCTTATATTTAAATCATGATAATGCTAAAAAATAAAGATAAAATCTTAAATATCCAAATAATTACCAATCTATTTTAAATCAAATACATCATTGATTTTAATTAAGTTTTCTCGTAATTATTAAAGATTTGATTTTCAAATGCAAATTTCTTAACATTTTAAGTGGATTTTGAATTTAGAAATTAATTTAAAATATCTTTCAATTACTAGTATGATTTTTCAAGATTAATTTGGTCAATATTTGATAATAGATTCGTAATGGATATTTTATTATTTTAATTTTTTGAAAAATACCTTTTTGATAGCTCGATGCTAGTGGCTCCGACAACTAGATGATGTGGTTGATATCTTGCACTTTTGGTACTGATTCACCGCGTGGAGTTTCCAGATCTGTTGCCTATCCAATTGGCGACTATATTATTATGTCGCCTTATTAATCGACGACAAGCTCCAAAGTGGTATTTTTGTCATTTTAAGAGTTCTAGATCTTAGCCCTTGATCCACTACTCATCCTTGACGAGATCTTGAGCCCCCAAACTCTATAAATTGACCCTTAAGTCAAGAGTTTGAAGGGGAGGCACTTCAAAAATTCTAAGGAGCCACTTTGCAAACCCAAGGAGAGAATCTTGAGAGAGAGAAAGAGAGCTTCCAGCCCCTCCTTCATGTCCATCTCCCATTTGATATCTTAGATCCCAGAGATCACCTCCTGTAGAAGCCAAAGCGTGTTTTTTTTATTTGTTTTAAAGGGAAGGATACTACATGAGCACGAGGACGCCAGTAGGCAGCGTCCTGCCGCCACCCTAGTGAACTGAGAACCCACATAATCACAACTCCACCACAACTCTCATAGGCATCTTGTTAGTTAGCTTCATCAGCAAAAGACAAGTGGCGATCACAAGAATTGACGAAGTGAGTGGACACCTCGATGAGTCTACAACACCCCTCATTTTCGCATCCATAGAACTTTTGGTGGTCTACCATGAAGAAAAATGTTGCTAACCAAGTGGCGAGGTGTATGACTTGCTAGTTAATCAAGGCAGAGCATCAGAGACCTGAAAGGACTTTGCACCCTTTGGACATTCTCGTGTGGAAATGTGAACACATCTCCATCGATTTCATGATCGGTTTGCCGCACATTAGGAGGAAGGACAACACTATGTGGGTGATCGTGGATCGGCAAACCAAGTCCGCTCACTTCTTGCCAATCTAGGTGAATCTTCTGATGCATCGACTAGTAGAATTGTATATGTCAATGATTGTCCAATTACATGGTGTTCCTTTGTCTATTGTGTTTGATAGAGACACAACGTTTAACTCAAGGTTTTGGAGGACTATACAGGAAGCTTTTGGCATGGTGCTCAACTACAACACAACATTCCATTCTTAGTCGGACGGTCAGATAGAGAGAACCATCCAGACTTTGGAGGATATGCTCAGAGCATGTGCCCTTGATCTGCAAGAAAGTTCAGAGGATCACTTGTCGTTGATCGAGTTCACCTACAACAACAACTATCACTTAAGCATTGGGATGGCACTGTACAAAACATTGTATGGAAGATCATGTAGATCACCCATTTGCTGGAGTGAAGTGGGTGAACGTCAATTACTTGGTCCTAAGATTATGCAACTATACACAGACAAGGTAGATCTGATCCATAGTAGGCTAGTGGCTGCACAGAGTCGGTAGAAGAGCTAAGTCGATCGAAGGTGGAAACTGCTGGAGTTTCTAGTGGGAAACTGTATTCTTGAAGGTGTCACCAACTATGGGCGTGATGAGATTCAAGAAGTGTAGGAAGCTGAGTCCTCACTATATTGGCCCGTACTAGATCACGCAAGGGATTGGTGAGGTCACATATAGACTTGATCTACTACCAAAGTTGTCTGTGCACAACGTATTCCATGTCTCTATGTTGAGAATGTGTCTGGTTGACACATCTCAAGTAGTTTCAATTCAGTCAAAGGTGCTCCAAGAGGATTTGTTCTTTGTAAAGGATGTCATCCAAATTATCGACCAGAAAGAACAGGTATTACGGAACAAGGTGATTCCACTTATTCTTGTGTGATGGCAGCATCATGGAGCTGAGTAGGTCACATGAGAATGAGAGGATGCCATCTTAACCCAGCACCCGCACCTTTTTGCCTACTAGTGATTTTGAGGGTGAAATCCTTTTGTAAGCTGATTAGGATGTAACATCTGGAAATTCATTTTATTGTAATTATACATTTTAATGAATTTTATTGTAGGCAGGTGTTATTAACACGGGATCAGTTTCTATAATTCTGTGGTGTAGACACCTTGATTTTGCAATCGCTTTATAGCAGACTCTTGTGAAAAGACGCTCTGGTTGCGACCACCAAACCTAAACCCTACTCTACCTAAACCCTAGCTCAACCCAAACCCAAACAAACCCACTCTGACCTTATTTAAGCAAAAACCCATAACCAAAAATCAAAACCAAACAAAACTCACTTAAATCATCAAAAAAACCTAAATTAATTAAGTAAAAATTTTAATCCAAACCAAAACCACATAAAATCCACTTAAATATTGAAAATCAAAATTAATCAAATAAAATCTACTTCAACCACTTAAAATCCAAATTAACTAAGTAAAAACTTTTAATTAAAACCAAAATCAAATAAAATACATGTAAACCATTTAAAACTTAAATTAATTCAGTAGAAACCCTAATTAAAACCAAAATCGAATAAAATCCATTTAAATCATTTAAAATCCAAATTAATTAAGTGAAAACCCTAATTAAAACCAAAATCAAATAAAGTCCATTTAAACCATTTAAAATCCAAGTTAATTAAGTGAAAACCCAAATCCAAGTTAATTAAGTGAAAAACCCTAATCAAGTAAAATGCAATAAAATCTAGTAAAAATCAAATCTAATTAAAAAGAAATGCTAATCCAAACAAAAATCAAGCAAAAAACCAACGAAATCAAAATCTAAGTCAAATTCCCAATAAAAACCAATTAAATCAAAATTAAAATTAAACCCTTAATTAAATCAAGTAACAAACTAATTAAATCTAAATTAAAACTCAAACATGAAACTTTAATCCATTTAAATTCAGAAAAAAAACCCTCCAATAATAAAATCCAAAAAGATCCTAATTCAAAATTACGTAATTAAACTAAAAACCCTAATTTAAATCACTTAATTAAACTCAACACTTTAATTAAAACCCAAAAAATCCTAATCACTTAAACAAACTCAAAACCCTAATTAAAATCCAAAAGCCCTAATTAAATCACCAAACTAAACTTAAAACAAAAACCAAAAATCTAAATTAAAATCACTAAAATAAAGCATAAAAATCTAAATCTAAAACCCAAAACCCTAATTCTTAAAAACCTAAAAACAAAATTTTAAAAACTCTAAAAGCAGAAGCCCACCCTCACTAGCTCAATTCAGCCCAGTGCACATTTCATCCCTTCAATCACAAACCTTAGGAAGAGGGAAAAATAATTCCGGCCACCGGCAGCAAGTAGCCCGCAATCTCTGGCGATCCACCCCCCTAAATTTTCCAGTAGTAATCATTTGATCTCCAGTGCTCAATCCCCCTCCCACGTGATCTCTTGTGATCCCCCAACAACTCCTGCCAACTCACGCCCAATCGGGCGGTCCTCAACCCACGGGGAGGAGGATCGACGGCTAGAGAAGGCTTCACCGGCGTTTAAAAGGACTCCCCGCTGACAGACACCCCTTCTAGCTCTTCTAGCACTTCGAACCCATTGAGAAGCACCCACAAAACCCAGAGAGAGCCCCTAGCAATCCCCCCACCTTTAAAACACCTAGTTCGACCCTCTTGCAACACACTAGAGCCCCCAGACCTCCGCCGCCAGAGCTGCCGATCCAGAGGAGCACCGCCATCGGCCCGCCACGTCAGGAGGAACATCAGCCCTGTCCAGGTAACCACCTCCTTTCCTGTTACTTTCGAATCATTGTTTGGGGTCTAGTTGAGTCCCCAAAGTCCTCTAGATCGAGCCTCAACAGAGATACGCCCAGTTCATCGTTTCCCCTATTCTCCGGTGGTGGGTTCACCACCACCGGTGAGTCCACTAGCCTCCTGGATTAGGAGGAGGCTCCTCAAGCTTCTCTTCCTTCCTCCTCCTTCTCCTCTTCCCTGAGTCCCCATTACTCAGGAAGGGACCTGCTGGCCTCCAACAACCAGGAACGTCGTCGTCGTTGCCCTATAATCGTCGTCAGCCGCCGTCAAAGCCCCCGTGCCCTCTGGACACTCCTGCCGCTCACGACCACCTCCAGAGGACCCACCTCGCCGCCAAAAACTTCTCCACACAGCCACGCCGCTGTTCTAGAGCCTAGAGTGCCGCCCTACCTCTGTCATGGTTGTCTCTAGCATAGGGGATGGGTGGAGCCATCCAAACCTCCCCGGTCCTCGCCGACGCCTCCGAGAGCCTCCCTATGATCCTCCGATGCTCCTCCGACCATCGCTTGTGCCTTGCCGTCACTGGAACGCCGTAGCCATCTCGCCATCGTCTTCCCTAGCACCGACAAGCCGCTTCACCGGAGCTAAAGGTGGGGGGAGAGCCTCAGGCCGCCCTAGTTCTGTCCACCTCGCCGGAGAGCTTTGCCTGGCCTCCCTCCAACCTTTTGGACCATCGTCGGTGCTCCTTTGTCGCGATAACACCGTTGATCAGTCGCCGGATCACGCGCCGGAGTGAGGACATCGGTGATCTGTGGTGAACTTCGAAGAGGAGCTTTTAGAGTTAGGTCCTTTACAATTAGGTCCCTAAATTGTTACTTTTAGGTCCTGTGTTTTTACGTTTAAACCCCTGTAGTTTTAAACAAGTTTTATTTCTTTTATTATCACTATCAATATTGCAGGTTTTACCCTGTTTAATTTTAATTTCATTCTTAGTCCTGTAAATGTTTGTTTTCTTACACTGAAGCCCCCTGAAATCATGTTTTATTTGCAATTAGGTCCTAAAACTTGCATCATGCCTCCCAGACCTTTTTTAAATGTGTTTTCTCTATGAGATTTACAATCTGAACCCTAAAAGAATTTAAAATCACACTTATCATCATAAAGTCTAATTTTAATCACATTTAAACCCTGGAACTTTGTATGACAGCCCCTAAATTCCTGAAAGGAAGTTATTATGTGTAGGAAATTTGCATCTAGGCCCATAGATTAATTTCAAATTCTTTATTTAGGGTTTTAATTATTTCAATACACATTTTTGGCATTTTTCATTTCTTAATCACATGTGCATTTATAATTTTGAACTTGAACATAGTTTTCATTTAAAAATCATGTTTGCATTGTAAAATGATCTTTGATTTCATATTTTGGTCACATTTGCACTTTATGCGTGAATTTTGCACATTAGACTCTGACTTCTCAAGAAATTACCAAGATGCAATTTTCACACATCTCACACCATAGTATCACATTTTTCATTTAATCCATCACCTGCATACTAAGATAAAAGTCACTGAACACACTTTAATCAGGATTTCCCCTTTTTCCGTGAATTTCGCACTTTAGTCCGTGATCTTGCCCTTCAACATGTTTACATCATTTTCTTGTATGTAAAATCTTGTCCCTTTCATGTTTTCTTGTAAATAACATTTGTCTGATATTTTGCATACATTTTGTACACATTTAACCTTGCATCATGCCCATGAACACATTTATTACATTCGACCTTGCAAAATTACCAAATCACCCTCATGCCATCAATTCATGCACATGCATGTCAGGTTTTTTTTACACTGAGTCATGTCTAATCATTCCTCCACCCTTTCCACACATTTAGGTATATTTTCATGCATTTTACATAGTTTATCATTGCATTTGCATATCATTCCATCCTTTTTGAGTAAACCTGCTTTCTATCCGTTTTTTTTGTGGATTTTTCTCCGATCAGTTTTCGAATTCTTTCACATGACATTTGATTTGATTCTCCTTATTCCACATTTTGGATTTTTATGATTTGATTTAGATTTCATTGCCCGAGGGCATACATTAACTGTCCTAAAGGACCACATTGGCCCAATTGCAGATTATTTTCTCTTTGTTGAGTTTTACGACATTTTCCATAATTCCAACGATTTGGGTTGACCCTATTTTAGACCCTCTCGATATTAGGGTGGTTTTCTAGACCATTCTATCCAAAAATATCATCATTTTATGTGATGTTCTTTATACGTCACCATTTGGTCGTTTTGCGCAACTTCTTTGCAATTTTTCCATTCCGATTTTCGTGATGTTTTCTACGGTTTTGATGATTTGGGTCAATCGCTTTTTTGAGTCTCTTGATGTCGGTTTACTTTCTCGGGCCATTCTCTCTAAAAACGTCGTCATTTTATGTGATTTTCTTTGTTGCTTCATATTTCATTATTCTGTCATTTTGTGGTTTTCTTTGCAATTTTTGCATGCATCTTGCACATCCATCTAGTCATGACTTGGCATTCATATTAGCATGAGTAGATCACAATCTAGGCCTAGCAAGCGAATAAGACTAGAAAGACCGAGTTTCTCGGACGTACTGGGGTGCCTAATACCTTCCCCGTGCGTAATAGGAATACTTACCCATTCTCTGGTTTATAGACATTTGGTCTTTTCATTTGCATCTCATGCATTCATCCGTTTTGTGGTTTGTTTGTGGTTTTCCTCGTCTTTCCCTTAAAAGACTAGGTGGTGACTCTGATTTTTCTGTTTCATCCTATCTTGCACCTTCGCCATCCTGGCATGGTTGTGGCCTCCTCCATCTGGTGCGACTCCACGCTAGATCTCCCGGGCGGGCATGGTCATAGAACTGGCGACTTCGCTGGTGTGACCATGCCGACGGAGGGGAACCACGCTCTCCACGCGATCGAGACCGCATGGGAGTCGGTAGGGCCACGACAAGTCTAGTGATTCTGAAGGGGGAAAGGAAATGACTCAAGAACATCAGAAACTGTGCCAAAATGAAAACGTGGAGTTGCCACCTAGTTTATTTAAAAACGGGAAGACGAGGGAAACCGTATCGAAAAATCAAAAATTGAAATCGAATGCAAAATAAGATGACTCATGCCAAATGGATTCGACACACGAATCATGGCGAACCAAAGAAAAGGTAAGGACTCTTATTACGTACGGGGAAGGTGTTAGGCACCCTCGCATGCCCGACGAGTTGGTCTTTCTGGGTATCTCGCTCGCGTGCATCGAAATGTAGGCACTTGATGCCGGTTAGTGGGATTATACGAATGATGCAAGGGAAATAAATCATATGATTAAGGAAACAAACCAAGCCAAAATGCATAATCGAATTGGGAAACAACTAGTAAAGCACAAGATGGAAAGCATATGGGCCGACTGGCACGGCTAGGTCGGAATTACTCCCTAGATGACCCACGCATGTGCCACACGCACGTCGTTCGCGCAGCCCAGACACGTCTTCCCAGAGATGCCATGATCGTTTGCCATCATGGTCATATCCACAATGCAAAGGGACTACTGTGAAGTAGCCATCGAGGTGCAGGGGAAGAAATCACAC
This sequence comes from Posidonia australis, assembly GCA_024699735.1. Taxonomy (NCBI): domain Eukaryota; kingdom Viridiplantae; phylum Streptophyta; class Magnoliopsida; order Alismatales; family Posidoniaceae; genus Posidonia; species Posidonia australis. The sequence continues at coordinate 8,919 of JAMKQA010104000.1, read as the reverse complement.
TAAGAGCACATGCAAACATCAAAGCCAAGGAAACCAAAACTTTAATGGAGAACCCAAATCAATAACAAGAAATCCAAGCAAACCAGAGAATGAAAACATGCCAAAAGAAACAAAACATGCATGGATGGCCTATAGTAGGGCTAGTGACCTTGGTTTGGTAGGACCTGACCCTGTCCATGCCTTGGTTGATACGTGCATATGGGGCGTGCAATCGCAACGCGCACATGAAACAGGGCCAGGCCCGCCTCCTTCATCGCCTACTCCCCGGAAGGCAGAGCATCTTTGGGCCTAGGGATACGTCCGGTAGCTTGGGAGGACCACCATGGCACAATGTAAATGCAAAGCTAATGATGAAATGTTGTGGGTTCTTCTCCCCCCTTTCGTCGCCGGTGTCAATGCCAATCCATCTCCAGCGAATCAACTCGACCTAGAGAATCAACTTGACCACTCCGAGAGGTGAAGGGAGGAAGAGGGATGTCGTTGGACGTCCAAACCGAGCATTCCAAGGGTTGAGACAGCCTCACGCCGATGATCGCCTTCCGTCAGCGGGGAGAGTAACGAGATGCGATGAGATGGGGATGAAAACACAAGAAAATCAAAATGAGAGTGACGAGTAGCGATGCACTTTATTCCTATGGTAGCCTGGAGGAGAATGTTGTACATGTGGGCGACTGAGAAGAGTCGCTGGTGTCAACAAGTGGAGGAATTCTGACGAGAGGTGGGGCATTGACAACAGTGGCTGCAGGCGGTTTAGAAATGGCTTGGGGACATGCGGGAGGATGCTGGGAAGCTCCGAAAGTTCACCGGAAGGGGAAGCAAAGGGGCTGGTCGGAGTTTGCGAGTTGGGTTCGAATTCTCAGGCCAAGCTCTCTCGGGGTTCCTCTGGTTCTCTCTTCTCGCGAGTGCTCTGGGTGAAAGTCCAGGTGTCCTCTCAAGGTGCTCCAGGGGGGGTTTTGGTTGGTTGTTCCTGGTGGTAGGTGGTGATGGTAGGGCGTGGTTTAGTTGTCAGGGAAGGCTCGCGGACATTGCTGCAGGCCTTACGTGTCGGCAGAAATGGCATAGAGCGTGGGAGGCTTGTGACAGAGCGTGGGAAGGCTGAGGGATGTCAGGCACACCGGGAGACAAGTCGACATTTCGTGCACAACATTGCTTGTATGAGGTCGTACAGCGAAAGCGACCTGTCAAGAGGCCCCTGTAGTGCTACCTTGCCCTAACGCGCACTTGGGACGAGCAAGTGGGCCACACGTGTCGTTGGTCCAGAACACACGGGCTAGGTTTTAGGTTTTGGGCTTAGTTTAATGAAAGGAGTTAGGGGTAATTAGGGGTTTTCTAGGTTGGTTTAGGTTCATGGGTTTGGCTGGGGAATTAGGGTAAATCCGGGTCAGTCGTCCAGTTACGCTCCCTACCGGATCTGTCTGCCAACACTGGCCAAAAACCGAGGTGTCTACAAATGCTCCTCCTTGAGCGAGGTCAAGGGAAACAAGATCGCTGCTCAGGGTTGAGAGAAGACACCCCATCCCAATCAAACAGGAAAGAAAATGCTTTTGGCCATAAGTCGCTTATCCGGTGGATGCACCGAAGATCGTGGCTCGTGTGTCGAGTTGTAGGTGCTAATGCAGGTGGGGTCCCTCTAGAATGTCTAAGTGATCACGCGTCAGAACCAAGCAGGTATGTGCGTGGTATTGAGCGATGCGAATGCTGAGTGTCGTTGATGCTAAAGTGCTACTGTGTTGTAAGTGGATACTGACGAAGTGTGCATTGCAAATGTGTGATGTGCAGATGATGTGGAGTATGCCTGATTACGATGCATGTGCTGTATAGATGCTAGTTGGTACATGGAGATGCGAATGAATGCTATGATGCTTAATGAGTTGATGGACTCATCGCTGGACAGTTTTGGTTATCAGCCTGAGGAGAAGAGGGGCGTGGCAAGGCCGACGGGCTTACCGACCAAAAAGGTGACTGATGACGGAAGTCATCTGGGTATTTGGGGGTACCAACCCAAAAAGAAAGGGGGCATCCTAGGTCCTATCGGCCTGAACGGGGTCCTAGGGGACGACAAGATATCGTACTCGTCGGGTCGACAAAAAGGAACAAGATAGAGCTTAGTCGCTGTCGGTGTACTAATAGATTGGCTAGGAGTTGACAGAAAGGGGAGAGCTGACAATTTACAAGATACAGGCAACGGTTGGGAACCGCCAAGAAAGAGTGAACCGAGTCGTTAGCAGGATACAGGCAACGGTTGGGAACCACTAAGAAAGAGAAACAAGCTGCTGGTCTGATGCTGCCTTGCTTGAGGCGCTCTCTACACTTCGGCAAGGTATGGGCAAATATGTAATCTGCCAAATCCCACTGAATTCTGTATACAACTGACTCTGCTCCAAAAGGTGCCTCTACAAGCTGTCTCAAGGTATGCGAGAGCCTCTAGCAGGTAATTAGGGCTTAAAATTCCTCTACTAGCTGACAAGGGTAAAATGGTAATTTTGCCTTTAACATCGAGTTATGAAAATACTCGAGCATAAGCTGGATTCTGATGTAACGAAGCATTTCTGATCCCGCAAGGGAAGTCAAATCTAGTAGACAATCTGTTCTAGTAAGATAGGACCTTGCAATTCAGGAAATAATAGGGGCTTTTCTGTAAATTTTCCTAGACTATCCTTTAAGCTCAAACTACTGTTCCATTGGTGATGCTCATGCTTTGGCTAAACACTTGAAGTATTCTCACCCCTTCCGACTACATGTGTTGAGCTCCTGGTCAATATAGAAATTATAGGGGCCCTTTCGCAAAATTTCTAGTTTTGATTCATTCAAGAATTTTCTGAAGCAATGGATAGCCTGATGCTAAACCAAGTTCACTGGATCTATTCTGGTAGGTGGACCCTGACAAGAGGAAACTTTCTGGCACCTAAAGAAGTCTAGGGACCTGTTTGTAATTTCTGGAAACTGTTGTAAAAATCTGCAAAACTGACTGCCAGGGCCGATCCAGGCGGCGATTCCTGTCCCCAAAACCTTGATTGGAGTCCTGGAGGCTGCGTGGACCTTTCTAGCTCTTTCGACTTTCTGAGGGACGGTTCTGCCCTTCGCTGGGTAAATTGCAGTTTGGTCCAAAGTTTTGCGAAAATTGCCAATGGGCAAGAGCAAAATTTTCAAAACTCGTAGGACCCACTGGCAGTTGCTCCTGTGTGAATGAGTGCATGGTGGTTGGTCTTCTCTTCCAAATGTTGCATGCCTTCTTCCATTTACAAAGCTAAAGCCAACTCATTTATTTCTCAACAAATCAAATTAACCATCCCCTCCTCCTCATACGCCCTCTCATCTCCCGCTTCTTCTTCCCCAACATGAGCGGCGGCTAGGGCGTGGAGCGGTAGAGCGGTACGGGGAGCTACTGCTGCTTGTGAGGCTCGAGCATGGTGAGCGCTTGCACTTCCTGGCCACGCGTCACCGGCGCGAGGAGGAGCGGCGACGAGGGTGCAGGGAAGATGGCGATGCTACACTGGTACGAGCTCCGGCAAGGGGGCGTTGGCTACTCAAGGAGCTTAGAGCAGCGGCGGCGTCATGGTAACCCCCTCCTCCCTATCTCTTCCTTGTTTTGCTTGCGTGGGTGATGAGCTCGTGGGTTGCTTGAGGGCGTCGACGACGGGGGGCTTGCTGGAGCGGCGTTGCACGAGAATGGCGGAGTGGTGACTGCACGTGGGACTCCGTTGGAGGGGTGATGGGTGGTTGGCTCGTGGGCTGTGCGACAGTAGGGCGTCGCTTGATGGGGGCCTTGCCGGCATCTAGGGCCAACGATGCCTCCCCACATGGGTCCCAGCTTCGTACTTGAAATAGGCCACTGTAAACTCACATAACATTGTAGGAATGCCATTATTGCTTGAACAACGTCACAAAACTTGCTTGTGCAGCATTGTGAAATGCCACTGTTATGTTTTCCTTGTTCTTGAACCGTGTAGTGATTGGGTTTCATAATACTTCGATTTTCCTTTACAAGTGATGTTTCATGCTACAATGTTTATTGGAGTAATATCATGCCATGCTTTTTACATTCATGTCTTTAAATAATGTCTTCCATATTTTGTGAATGCAATTAGTCTTGGAATTCCTACCTCAAGCTGATCTTCGTTTCATGCAATCTGATTCTGATTTCGAGGTGGAGGTGTCTCAGGTGAGCAGGATAGCCTCCAGCTCGCGGGCCCGAGGTCATGGGTCCAACTCACAATCTGGGGCACCTTCTGGTTCGCAGGCTCGGAATAATGGGTCCAATTTGTGATCCGGGGCTACTTCCAACTCCTAGGCATCGGAGGAGGTGATGCCCGACATCCCTGAAGATGTAAGAAAACCCAATACTCCACCTACTCTGGTCTTTCCTATGTGCATGTTTTATGTTTGTCGAGCTGAATTTCCTTTGGCAGGAATCTGGCATTTTCGGAGGCCGATTGTTGGATGAGAACCACATCAGCAACCGTGATGGCTTTGAGGTAAGCAATGTCCTGTTCTGCACAAATTTGCATGGTTTAACTGATTTCTGACTCTGCCTTTCTTTGCCCCTCAGGTTGGCGATACCGGGCGGGTGATGCGGTGTCTTTGGACACCAATGCTAGAGCATTTTGAGCATCTCCCCGGCTTTCTGAAGGAATTCCTACTGCATCGCACTCCGTTTGGGAGTCTCCTACGCTTCCAAGCCATTCACGGGCACTACGACTTCTTCTAGGCTCTCGCGGAGCGATGGTGACATGAGACTCACACCTTCCATCTTCCCATCGGCCAGATGACGATCCTACCAGAGCACTAGGCGCTACTGATGGGCTTTTGCTTCGGGAAGGAGCCTATAGTTGGCAAGGCCACCATGGGCTTCGCCAAAGTCACTAAGCTCTTGGGCTGTGAGTGTCCACTACTGACCCGGTCTGTGCACTACCTTCGCTACAGCTGGATCAAAGAGTGGAACCTATTCTAACCGGATCCAACATCAGGATCGAGGGAGGCGGAGTTCGTGCTTCGCCACTTCCTGATGGAGCTGATGGCCCTCATGTTCTGCGACACCTCTGGGTACTGCGTCTCGGTGGACTTGCTAATATACCTCGCTGACCTGGACCACCTGGGCCGATATGACTGGGGAGGTGCCAATTATACCTATATGCTCTGCAGCCTAGACAGCGTCGTCAAGAGCAATCAAAGGTCCCACGTGGGGCTCTACCCACTACTGACGGTAATCCCTTGTGTTATCTTCTTTGACTTAGCAGTATGATTATGTCCTGACCTGTTTTTCTGTATCTGCAGTGCTGGTGGATAGAGCATTGCATGCGGGGGCACTATTTCTCCCGCCTCCTCCCTAAACTTCTTCCGCTCCCTCGGTAGTGGTGTGAGTCGGACCACCACACAGCAATTGGGGTATACAACTACGAATCGTACCACTATCTCCTAGACCTCCTGTTAATCCATGATGTGAGTTTGCAAACCATGCCCTTGCTTACTACTTTCCCTGCTTTCTGATATCCTGCTGGATTGACTTGTGTTCTGTTTCACCTTGTGCAGGTTGAGTTGAGGCCATTCGAGCGATATGCTGGGCTGGGCTAGACTGGGAGCCTTTGAACTCTGCTCGGACCTATCGCCAAAAGCAGATGAAGTTTTTCTACTTCAAGAAATCTACGTTCTACTTGCCCGGCCAGGTTCATCATCAATTCACCCCAGAGTTTGGCATTCCGCTCCCACCTCCTCCCGAGATGGTACCCTGGGCCACCACCCATGTGCGGGCTTGCTCCATCACTGCTGAAATCATGGTTGACCGAAGTCGGTACATCCTCTGCCCTGCTAGCTATGACGAGTACCAGGAGTGGTACGAACGGGCCTGCAAGCCATACCTCTTCGAGGGGGAACTCTGGGAACAGCAGTGGGATATGTGGTTCTTAGAGAATTAGGCCGAGGTAAGTTCCTACTTACTACTTGTGGCGTACACTGATCTCAGAATTTTGGCTGTTCTAACAATAATTGGTTGCTTTGTTTCAGTGGTTCGAGGGCAGGCTGAGCGACTTCTACGCTCGGATGTGGTGAGCGAAGGTAATGAATTCTTCCCCTCTGCTTTAACTTTCAACTATTCATATCTAGTTGTTCTGACAATAGCTTCTTTATCTGTAGTAGGCCCGACGAGATGCCAGTGGTTCGAGGGCAAGTAGCTTCTTTACTGCATTTTGTGTATTTGACTGACCCTCTTATTATAGGGATACTGACTAGAGGATGTCGTCCTTGGGAGTAGCGGTGACGAGGTTGACCCCGACCTTGAGGGGGATACCTCTACTGTAGGGGACTTGATGGGCGCCTCCACTTTTGCACCCTCCTGTGCTCGAGCGGCCTCAACTGCGACTGCCCGACAGCTCTGGCGCAAAAGCGAGCATCACTCTACCCATGCTTCTCAAGGGTGGGAACCAGACGAGAGTGAAGACAAGGCTTGGGATTGATCTGCTAAATAACTGTAACTCTGTGTTTGTATCTTTAAATTTTTTTGATTGTAAACCTAGATTCTGTAAACTTGAATCACCTTTTAAGTGATTGTTGAATGCTTTTTAAATTTCCCGCCTCTGGTTGTTTGGTCCTGTGCTTTGTATGTAGAATAACAGTGGTTCAATTCTTTTGCGCTAGTTAGGCGAGCCCTTAGAACAGTAGTGGCTCAGTTACCGAGTCCTATGCAACACACGCATGTGGCACGCGCGCCTCGACAACGCAGCTTCGATGAAGCTCTAAGTCCCTGGTGGACACGCACAAGTAGCACGTGCTAACCATCAGCGCCTTAGGTTGATGGAGCAAACTCCCTAGTGGACACGCATAAGTGGCACGCACGTCTCATCAACGCCTTCGTCACAGGTCGTCGTGCGTGACCGCGACGTGCGTGACCTCTGACACAGTCATGGGTCATCGTCCTACGGGTGCTCACGAGCTCTTCTCCCTCCTTTAAGACTGGCCTTGGATGAATGAGGGGGACGCATCTCTCACACTCCCTCTGGTCCAGGCTCCTCCGTGGTCTGCTCTTTCTTTCTCCCATCAGCGACGTCTCCTCCTTCTCCAGCGACACCTATTCCTTCTCCAGTGACGCCTCCTCCGCTGTTTTCTCTTCTACCGGTGGCTAGGGCTTGGCTCCACTGGACTCTCCCCTCTAGTAGCTAGTGCTCCACTCTTGAGTGTCATGGTAAGGCTTCCATGGCAAGGTGGGAAGGTTGCAAGACATGGGTCCTTGACATGACTTCTCTTGTGGATTCTCCAAGGCTTCCCGACAATGGTTACTCCTCCTCACTACCCAGATGTGCTAAGGTGCTGGATCGGCATGCTCTCCGACAACGACCAGGAGAAACTGTGGTGTTGGGGAATCTTCAAGCACCTCCTGCAGATCGGGGATTTCGAGGTGAACCGATATCTCCTAAGTGTCGTGTCTAGATTTTGAAAACTGGCCCACCATGTATTCCAGTTTGGTCGTGAGGAGTTGACTGTCACATTGGAAGAAACCAGGCAGATCTGTGGCCTGTCACGACTGCTAGGGCCTCCGATCCTCATGCACTGGGATGGGTATGCATCCGTTCTTTCTCAGCTAACTAGCTTGAACACTACAAAATGCAGGAGGCGCCTAATTTGTACAGACGGCTCTGAACCCATGCTGCCCTTGGACTTCCTTGATGAAGTGGTCGTGAAACGCTCTGTGCTGGGCGATGACCTCTGGCTGAGCGGCTTTGTCCTCCGTTTTCTTGGGGAGCTCAAATTTAGTCATGGCCGGATGACTGTAGCGATCAAGGTAGCTGAGATCGCCTTAGCAGTGTTGAGCAAACAAATAGATCTGGCTCCTGTGATCCTGGCTGAGACTTACCGGGGTCTAGATTGCGCTCTGCATCGGTGTCGCCACTTCTATAGATGCGGAGCATTAGTGCAGGTAATTATAAATTCTACAACTATTGGCATATCTGTATACTAACTTAATGCTTGGACAGGTGTGGCTGGCAGCTCACATGGGAGTCGAGGTCCTGCACCCCCAAAGACCAGCGTATGAGCCCTACCTCCAAAGCGGGCATTCTCAGACCATCTCTGGAGTGCAAGAGTTCTATGAAAAGCTGGAGGGGCAGTTTAGAAGCCTGACCACTTGGCGAATTGTCCCATCAACCGTGGATCCTTTCACTGCGTTCTTCAACGACACTGACATGAGAGTGGTCATTCTTCCTGGCCTGACCGGAGGAGTGGAGTATCACCTTGTTCATGTCCTACGCTAGTTTGGTTTCTACCAGGATGCTTTTGAACAATCTCCCATGCCTGCTATCTTCCGACTGTATCCTTAGAATTCGACTACCATGACTACTGAGTTGGCTCATCTACTTCGAACTGGTGTGAGCTCCCGTGATCTGACTCTAGTGAGAGGCAAAGGATGCTCCAAGGCATATAGGGCACATGCACAGGAGGACTGGCTGATCTTCGAAGTAGCTCCTAGCGCTCCTCTGTTCAAAAATGCTAGCAGCTCGAAGATGCCTCGAACTAGAGGGAATAGCTGATTCGAGCATATGTAACGTTCTCCTGTAATTTCTTTCAATGCTTGTATTCTTGAACTTGAATATGAATAATGAACATATGCTCTTTCACTGTGTGTCCTTTTATTTCCTTTTGTGACTAGCTTCTTTGAATAGCTCCCCTGTATCATCAGGGTCGGCCAAAACATCAACTCCTTTTGAGGACGTAGATTGGATACATTATCATGACTTGCCAGGTCCAGCCTCTGCGCAGGTATGTGGGGGGTACATTCTGTGACCATGCCGACCCACAAGGGAGAAGGCGGATCACAGCCGTGCCTCGACTGGCGAAATGCGCAAGGAAAAGAAAAGAAGAAAAAGAAAGGAGTCGCCACCTAGTCTTTTAACGGAAAGACGAGGAAAACCAAAAAACAACACACAAAAAGGG
>JAMKQA010103999.1:0-16594 GCA_024699735.1 Posidonia australis | reverse complement strand
AATAGAATTATTAAGAAGAAATATAAAACCAATATTAAATGGTGAATTATTTCATTGTAGGTGTTGTTGTCATATCTTAAATTTAATTGTATAAGATGGTATAGAATGCATTAGACCTTATATAGAAAATATTAGAAAAACTATTTTATTTATTCAAACAAAATTTAGACATGTATGTGCACAAAATGGTTTAAAACTTAGAAAATTTAAGTTAGATGTTCAACATATATCTAATTCAACTTATGATATGTTAAGTTCATGTATATCTTATAATCATATAATTACATGTATCTAATGAATTTTTAAATGATGAAGATTGACAAAATCTAATCATGTATATCTAGTTTTTTAGTAACACAAACAAGTAGTAGTAGTGGTAGTTCTTTATGGAGTAGATTAAATAAAAAGAAAGGAAAATATATAAATCAAGTACAAATAATGAATTAGATAATTATTTAGAATCCCCAATTGCTTTTAGTGATTTAGAAATAGATAACTTAGATATATTAAAGTGATGGTCTGCTACAGCTATTAGGTTCCCTATAGTATCAAAAATGACAAAAGATTTACTAACAATTCGGAATCTGCATTTTCTACAGAAAAAAAAGTATTAAATGATAAAAGATGTAGATTATCAGAGAAGTCTGTAGAAATCTCCGTCTGCTTAAAAGATTGGTACGATGCGGTTGACCGTCTTCAGAGATTGAGTCTGAATTCTGAATTAGAAGAAGACGATAATGCGACATCAACTTCAATAGTCAGAACGGACTCCACAATTGAATAAATATTGATGTAAAATTGTAAAAATAAAAAATGTAAAAAAAATGATGTATTTAAAATATTTTTTTTATTAATTAAAAAAGTAATTTTAAAAATAAAATTTGGACCAATGGACAGACCCGACCGGCTTGGTCCACAGACTAGCCATGGGCCGTGTCGGGCCCATGACCTCCAAAAGGAGGCCCAGCCTGGCCCGACTCGGCCCAGCCTGCGGGTCGGCCTGGCTCGACCTAGACTCGAGCGAGTCTCCTGTTTTGTGGATCGGGCTGGGCCAGGCCGGCCCGGTTTCCACCTCTATGCATGCATCCCAAAAAATCCAGTTCTGGGGTTTGAAAGCAAACTTCTTCCCCTTGGACCATTATGACTAAAAAGACACAACGAATCAAGATTTTTGAAAGAAGAAGTGCCAGTGGTGGGCATCTGGGAAAGTCGGGCCTAAATATCAGTACAGACTGCTCTATCATATAAAATAGGCATACAGACAAATGGGGAAAATTAAGAATGAAAGCCATATTTTCAAAAAATATTAGCATTTGAACTTATCACATGTCAATTAGAACTTTATACAGGGTCTATGTGTTTGTCAGGAAATATTTCACTTGTAAGGCCTATAATCATTGTACAAATTTGTGAACTAAGTGATCACCACAACCTCAACTAAGAAATTGGAGCCTTGTAGTCAGGTAGATGTCAACAATTGTTAATTATGACATCTAGTATGCTCCTTATATACACAATAATCATGAAACAATTTAGAAATTAGAAAGCTAAATATGAATTCATTTAATGAATAACATGGTACTGCAACTGGCCAAGGCTCTCCTAAATATGGTAGTATGGGGTTCAATCTTGCATTTATTTGGTATAATAACACCTATTCAACATCACCATTTTAAAAAAAATGGAAGAAAGAATTATGACTATATTAAATATCCTTGAGGATACACCCATCTTTGAAGATCAAAGATGAAGATAATTTAGCACGTTTCCAGATGATATGAGAAGATTGAAAAAGAATCAATACCTCAACAGTGTTGGTTTTACGAAGCAGTATCTCCGAATCATTGACCCTAAGCTTGTTTGTGCATTCTGAATTGCACGGAAGTATACCAAGCCCATATTGATTTTTAAATATCTCTCTTGGATCACGGCCACCATTGCGATAGGCACTTTGGACGTCCTGGCATTGCCAGTTCCTTTTCAGGTTGTGACAAAGACAACGGATGGTAACCTTCCAACATAAAGTTCAATGCACAATGGTTAAGGGGCAAGAAGGGGGAAAGTGGTACATAAAGATGCTTGCAAAGGAAATGTAAAGTTGAATATTTTTAACTCAAGACAAATTAATCACGAAGCCACAAAGGTAATGGTAATGCCAAGTTATGTCCAAATTTCAGGCATTCACATGTCAAAGGTGACTTTGGTGATCAATCCAACAGATGCAATGTGTCAATGCCGCAACAGTGAAAATCGGAAAAGACAGATCTGACTGCCATAGATACAACAAAAGTACAAAAGACAATACCTTTTTGCTACAATTATCACTTGATGGGCATTGACCAGGATGACATATCTCTGAGCAAAGGTGAGGGCAATTTGGCAGCTTTCTGCAACAAATACAAAAATATATACATTATCATCTTTACAAGGCATACAATTAACCAATCAAAATACCCAAAAAAAGAGAGAGAAATTGAGGATGTTCATTAACTGCCAACTCAAGAACTAAGATTTTCATACATGACCCTCACTGTTTCACTAATATAGACTTTCGAGAGAACTAGAAGAAAATCTTGACCAGAACATGATGAAATATAGATGTTCGGTTATAGACTAAGCCTAGCTCCCAAGAGGGCATGACCCAGCTTCCAATACAATGCAGTTACCACACCGATAAGCACATGTACCACATCCAAGTAATTAATTTCAACCAACTGAATAAACACAGATAAATCAAAACTTGGTATATAATGCACTAACCAATACAAAATTACACTAACTCATGTTATGCTCAAAGAGGCATCTTGCCCTAAACGTAAAATTTGTTGGCTGCTTGGGCAACAAATATGTTGACATAATCCTAACTTCCACCTAGAGAGGTCACACCTACTTCAGATCTGCTTACTGATACATATTTCCTCAACCAAGCATCTATCTAAGTGGTGGATCATCATCGTATAGAATGAGTCATCCAAAATAAAGGCTGATAAGCATGAAACAATACTATGCTCAATGTAACTAGAGAATGCAGTCATGTTAACACAACTAATTTATGTGCTTCCAATTACCAAAAGTTGCAAGTGCTGTAAGGGGAGACTCGTTTTTTCATTTCAAACATTATACAGTATTATACTTTTATTAGGGGATTGTTGGAATGACTTGTTCCTAGCGTTTGCTTGCTTATTGCCTGTTTGTTTTTAGCTCATTGCATCCGTAAATGATTGAAGGTAGTTGTAATCATGGGAAATGTCCACAGAAAATTGCATGGGCAAGCTAGAATTGGATAAACAATACAGACTGTACATTTCACTGAGAATGAAAAACAACAAAGCAAAAACGCAAAACACATGATTAATTTGGTTGTTCTACCTGTGGCATGGACCACTACATGTACGGATTTTCTGTTGTTGATCATAAGTTAAATTGTTGTAGTACGTGCATTCGAAAACATGGACCATTGAACCACAATGACATGATCGTTTGATAAGTACTTTACACAGTTGACAATCACCAGTATGACATGGTAAAGGGCAAGGATGCTGGCAAGGCCGTTTCCTAACCTGCAAATGCAAATGCAAATGGAGAATAAAACAACTTAATAAATACAAGATAACAAGCTCATAAATAAACCAGACATAAGAACAGATGAGACGACAATCAAAACCCCATGAAACAAATCCAGAAATGAGTTCAGAAGCAGAATGCAATAAACAAAAGCTTAAATTCAACATTATATCATAAAAGAAAGGCCAAATTTTGATTTTTTTTTTTTAAGACATCTTCCCTAATTAGATTAAGCATAAGAAAAGATGGCAAACCTTTTGGCAAGGAAGCAAGCACTCTTCACAGGGCTCAGCAAGATCTCTGTTCTCAGTATAATTTCTGATGGTTTGATGCCTCTCATCCATACCGAAAACAGCATTCTGCTGCTTCAGAACATGGCAAGGTTTCGTGCAATGATGATTACCACACTGAAGAAGATTTCCACATAAATTGGGACAGGAAAACCTTCTTCTATCTGAGCAAAGCATCTAGAGAAACATTGAAAATGCACATGAGATGGAATATAAAATTAAAATAAAGACAATAATATTATCGTCTTCCATCAAATTTACTTTCTATACATGACATATCCAACTTATTCATGGACAAGGTAATTACAGAAGCAGCTTATGAATACAACAACAGTGGGATGGATCCTGGATGCACATCTATAGTTGCTAAGATGGTACCCTTTTTATTTGTTTCTATCATAAGTTACAGAGTGTAAATAAGCAATTGAGAAAACTAGAAACGTACTGCTTGTTCCTCTCCAATGTGGTGACCAAGGCATGACCTCATAACTATTTCTTGACAAGGCGAGCATGGTGTCCCAGGTTTATTCTCGCTTGGCTTCTCCATTTTCTTTTTTTTTGGTCTCAACGTGAATTCTGGGTTGGCTGCTTGCACTGGTCCATGACATCTATTCATGCATAAGATACAGAGAATTTTAAGTGTAAGAAATATTTGAGATAGAAACAGAAGGTGACACAATAAAAAAATTGAGATTTCAAATTTTGTAAATTCACCTTTGTTTACATGTGTGGCCACACGGAAGTTCTTCCTCGCAAATCATTCGACAAGGTGGACACGCTCCATAGTGGCATTTGTGTTTCTGGCACAAGTAATCAAATTCAGCAAGTTAGAAAGCTAAAACATATAATTACATAGTTGAAAGAGAAAATTCTCAATGTCCCACTGTCAGTAGGTGATCATGCATCTATTCCTATTGTCCGCACATTTTGCAACATTTCCTCCTCTCCCAGTGCATCTCAGAAAATATTTCACAAAGAAACCAGTTCAAAATAGTTCTAAAACTATTCTTAGCTATAAAAGGCATGCTCGTTTGGTCACATTTTTGACTAGACAAAGAATTTGACACCACCACTTCTCATGTCTGACTCTTCTCCTATGGCAGTGTGTATGGACGTTTTTTTTTTCCAGTAGTCAATTGCAAACATCACCTACCACTAAAAAATATATTTCAAAAGGCAATTGATTACAGGATGACAATCCTTTTTTATAAATCAAATCCAAGATCTTAACAATCTCAAAACTGTTCCTCCCAATTTGAACACTGTCTAAGAACTATAAACGGCTCAGTAGCCTTGACAGAGGAAATAAAGCTCCAGCAGGAAATTGAATTAAATACCCTGCATGCTGAACCATGTCTGCACAGACGAGATACTTGGCAAGGCTTGGGGCATTTGGGAGGCTTTTGGTCCTTTTCCAATCCACAGGGGACCTGGTATTATAAGCATGAAAACAATATTAGATCAACACTCGCAATGAAAACTGAATAAGGTTTCAACGAAAAATGGACACAAAATCAGGATCTTAAACAAATGACTTATTCTTTTGATTCATGTATGTTCTTTCTACATGTAGGGTAACACTAATGAAACAAGAAAATATAAACTGGTCTTATGAAAATGGGAAGACATCAAGGTCTAATCTAAAGCAGAAATTCAATATGGGCCGATCCCTAACTACCGACTAAGGGGCCAATCGCGTATGGTACGGGTGAAGATGGTCACTGTTGGAGAGGCTGAAGGTGAAAACGGACAAGTTGAGTGTGTGGGTCTGTCCCTTAGTCAGTAGTTACGGGTTGGCCCGTATTGATTTTCTGAATCAAAAGTACCTTTGTTCATGCATACAGATATAAAACCAAAGTGTATTGAAAATTCATTTCATTGGTCCTTTAAGAAAATGTATGCCAAACTAATCAATAGGATTTCTTCATGTAAAGCAGCAGGCACGTCATTCATCCTTTCAAATGGAAAGGAATGAATTAAGCATACCTCAAAGTGTGTCTCCCCACAAAAACACGAAATAGAGACCATCAGTGGACATGGAGCACAGGCACCTCTACAAAGAAATCAATGTTATGATTACCAAGTCAGTGCAATGATTGATTGACTCGTAGAACATTATTCAACAGCACTTCTTGTGCAAGCAAAGATTAGCAATATTTGCAGAAATTCTTCAATGATGAAAGAGCAAGCACAACTCGATGAGTTTATATTCTTAAGAGTATGCTATATGCAAGTGATTGGTAGGTTAAGTATACAAATAAGTAAGACTAATATTGAAGGACTTTGACTTGCTACTAATATTGAAGGACTTTGACTTGCTACTAATATTGAAGGACTTTGACTTGCTACTAGTGTTAAATTTGTGGTCATCTTATCCAGCACACACAAGAGAATTGTAAGTGTGAAACGAATGAAATTTATCAAGGCTTAGAGCTGCTTGTGCAAAATGCATCAGATACCTGTGACATGGGGATGGGCATTTGTGATTGTTACACCAAAGTTTCCTGCCACATATCTGAACCTTGAAAATATTAATGCATTTCTATTTTCTAAAAAGCATGAGAGAAGTGCAGAAGTTTGCAGCATTCACCTCAGGGCAAAGTGGGCAGTCACCATCACAACAGCGTCGCTTGCATGCATGGCGGCCACAATCTCGTAACCTTTGGCATTTTCTCTCACAACTCAAATCTTGGTGGCATGGAACCTAATGTGCACATGTAGTGTATATTGGATTAAACAAGCATCTTAGACTGAAAATATAATAATGAATAGGACTCATTTTGCATCAAAAAAGTTGCTATGAGTGTAATAAACTTTTCATTTTACAAAACGATCATAAACAGCAATGAAGTAAGGATACCCCAGAATCCATCATCCTTTCAGATGATCCACTCTTTCCCATGCCATTATATACAATCTAGAACATGCTTTCATTATCTGCCAACAAAACATCCAATATATATTGGAAAAGTATAAACATGACATAAGCAGCTGTTCATTTCTGATGAGATGAAAGATCAAATAAGGTCCTGCCCTTTATGTTAGAAATGGTGCATTGAACCATTCATTTTCTTTCAGCTTTAGTAGAAATAACCAATAAAACTTGCTTCACACTAAGTGAAACTACTAAATGAGGATAAAGAACTATTTCTAAAGGCTCTCGGCAAATGTTTATGCATTCCTATTATTATTGTTAAAGTTTATTAACATCAAAAAGAGTATAGTTCATCTACTTTATCTCATTTCTAGTTCTTATGATACAAATTCCTTCTACTTACCTTACATTTATCTTTGATCCAAAAATATAACATAAAATACAGAGTGCTAAAATGAAGAGAGCAGTAACCCAGTCACTAGACATGGCATTTCATTGCAAACTGCTGAAAATTTAAAGGAAAGACTCGAGTCTTCATGTATATTCATTCAGAAGAGGGTCCAAGTCCCAACATTCACCTGTTTCTTCAAGCTCCCACACTTACAGGACTTCATCATTATGATTCTGCAGGTCTCAACACACTTCCCACGGTGACATCGTTCTGGACACCTGTGAAGGTTGCAGCTCAGCATCTTCTCACAAGTTGACCCACAAGTTGGCACATTCGCATCACATGCAACACCACGATAGAGCTTCTTTCCACAAGGGCAAGTCCTCTTCCCTTGCAGAGAACAATCCCCACAACCTCCAGTATGGCAACCTCGATCACATGGATGTTTTCCACATCCAAGCATCCCATTGCAAGTCCTCTCACATCGGAAGTCACGTTCCGAGCATTCCTTCTCCTCCTCCATCCTCCCGCATTGGCACTTATGAGTTCCCCTGACCCGGCAGGGCGGGCACGGCCCCTCGTGACATTTCTCCAGGCAGCGGTGGGCACCACAAGAAGATAACTTAGAACAACGCTTGTTACAAGAAAAGGCTTTGAGCACACACCGGCGCACATCCTCAGTGGACCCACAGAAGCAGTGGGAAGACACAAGCTTAGGACATGGCGGGCAGGGACCAGGATGGCAGAGGAGGAGGCACTCATGCCCGCAAAGTCCACGTAAAGGCCGGCCACATACATCACCACATGAATGTGGGAGAATCCACGGATCCAGTGGCGGGCTCTCAACCTTCCCACAGTAACAAAGGTAAGCTCGAGGGACCAATTCCTTGTCATAATTTAACCTGTTAATCACAATTAACCTGTTAATCACAATCTACCATCAACCACTAACAAATCAAACAAGAACCTACAAAATCCTAAACCTTTTCACTCTTGCCAATTGATTTTGATGTCAAAATCGAAACTTTAACATGGTATCAAACTTTTAATAACAATCCCCATCAGCTACTGACAGATTAGACAAGAACTTGACAAATCCCTAAACCTTTTCGCCCATTTTCAATCGATTCTGAGTTAAAAAATCCAACCTTTGGCATGGCACCAGAGTGACATCATACTCACCTACACTTGGGGCAATGCCAATTGGAGGAAGCAGACGACGACGAGGGGGAAGTGGAAGAAGGGCGGAGGGAGAAGCACTGCTGCGCCCAGGACTGGATGCAGACGAGATGGAAGCTGGCGTGGCAGCCGGAGGAGCATGACCAGACGGGATCAGAGGGGCGGATGCGTTCGAGGCAGACGAGGCAGGCGGAGAACGATCCGCGGCGGGAGGAGGCGAGGAAAGACCGGATTTTGGAGAGATCAGGGGAGACTCCTCCGCCACCGGAGACATGCAGGTAAGTGGAGAAGATGGAGCTCTCGAGGGACTCCGCCTGCGATTCCGCTTCCTCCCCACCGCTGCTGCTCGCTTCGGAGTCGGAGAGGAGGACGACGGCAGCGCTGGTGGTGGTGGTGGCGGAGGGAAGCGGAGGGAAGTGGGCGCTAGAGGCAGCGGTGGTGGTGGTGGGCATTTTTCGCGCGATCGGAGACTCCGGGCCAGGGATCTCGTCAGATTTGTCGCGTTTTTTATAGCTACTGTTTAGTTTGGACTCCTGGAATTGTTTCTCTTTTTTTCCAATTTTGTGAAATTTATTTTGGAAATTAAATAAAAAAAATTATTTCTCGGGCCTTTGTCTCTGAGCAGACTGATTTCCGAGAAGTTGATTAGAGTGTTGTGTTAACTTCCACTTGGACTGATTGTTGTTGGGATCAATACTACAGTTTATGTCCCATTTCAAATAAAAAAGAAACCTACACATTGGTTGCTTGATGTTAACGCATTATACTTTTTAGGAAATGGTTTGTGTAGTTGTCTACAGGAAAATTTTCTAGATACCTCATTTATTTTAATTTTTTGTTTTTTAAAATAAAATTTAATCACATAATTAATTAATATATAATATAATCTACTATGTGTTAATGTTTCATCCTAATTTGAATTATATTTACTATTAATTTTTAATCTAAAATTTAACGATTAGAATTTAACAAAATATGTTGAATGTTAAGACCTTTAAATCAAGAATCAATAGTTATTTAATTTAAATGAAAATTTCATTATGTATTTATAGATATCTAATAAGTATATCTGTACGGTTATTTCTTCTTCTTTATGTCTTTATGAAAAATAAAAAATTGACTACATATTCCTTATATACTGTACTTTTTAGCATATATCTAGCAACAACTAGTCTTATTAGTCACAAAAAATACAGGATGAAGGCATGCACGCCTATGCCTATCTGCTACAAGTTGACCAACGAACTTCTGGTTGCCAATTTGTTGGTGGTTTGAATTTTACATCTATGGCCAGGAATTGCAGTATTGAACCATGAACTCAATTATACAGATAGGGAAGGTCTTTATTTAGAGAAATATACTATATACAGAGAGTTGGCTTTAAAGTCTTTGCAACATGATGTAATCGACATGTTATCGCTGAGACAGACAAGGAAGAAAGGAAGATTCACACATAAGCTTTGTGGTGGTTCTTAGATATCAATGACCTTGAACCTCATCAGAATCTTCACCGAGTTCAGTTTGTTTCCTCGTTGATGAAACAGTGGGACGGCGCGAATCCCAGACCTCACCTCAGATAATGGTAGGCAAGTCTGTCCGGCGAAGTCATCTTTCTCCGACAAGTCATACTCGTGCACTTCGACGCGAAGGAGCGCCAGCTCTGGAGCTGTTAAATTGAAGATGAATTCTTCGTCCCAAACCGGCGTCCAGTTATCCTCGATAGCCCTCGTTCTTTTCATTATTGTATCGGCTGGGACTCCTGCAATCCCCACCTGAGAAGAAGGAAAAACTTCATCTACCTATTCCACTTGGACCATGCAAGTAGTGTTATGAATGCTTGATGGCAATCATAGTGTGCCATCTTTTAGATAGTGCAGTAGTAAGTACAGTTGCGTGCGTAAATCTTGTGTATCAAGACTCCTTGCAATTAACAGTTTTAGCATCTTACCCTCGTATAGAAATCTGGTGGTGAGTATGCATCGAAATGTGTACGACTAAAATCAAAGCGCCATCCGTCTCCCATGTAAACTCTTACCTGTTAATAGACGACCATAGTTCATGGAAAACGCAGAAATCTAGTTCTCCATTATGACTAAAAGCTGTAGTGGTAATTCACCTTCAGGATTTTCTTTACATTTAATGTAACTTTAGGATTAAAAACCGGACCATCAGGTTCATTCTTCAGCAGAATATCAGGTTTCTTGATGTAGCCGCACCCACCATTGGCCCTAAACATTCCATGCATCAGCCAGAGTGACCTCCCATGGCCCTTGAAGAGGAAAACTGGCTGTCAGCAATCACGGGCAACTGGAAATATAACTAACTCATATCTATATAGAAAGTAAGATCCATACTGATGCATCTTCCATGATATTAGTGGAGAGAGATTTCTATCGACTAGAAGGATGCTCTCCAATTAATAGCTTTCAGTTACAGAAACATTTGATGAAGGATGCGACTTTTGGTTATGTAGAAATTAACACTAGCAATTTCATCTAGACCACAAATCCAGTCCCAAAGCTAGACAAATTTACAGATATGACTAATATTGTTTGGATGGAAGGCGACCACCTTACCAATTATCCACTTAAGCTTGAAAAACAGTCCTAGTAGACCTCTCATAGGAATTTGCAATTGTAGATCTAATAATGATCACACTATTTAATAGCATTCAATGAATACCATCGAGAGGTAGTTCATGGTCAGGGGTATAAACACGTCGGGTTAAGACGTGCAAAGCTCTACCTTTATGCTTATCCTTATTCATAAAGTATAACGGATAGAGTAAAATACCTACCATTACTTGCAGGTTAATAAGCTCACTTGTTGGTGGATCAGGTTGACTCACACGCTATCCTTATCTTTCTCACTTTCTCGTTTTTTTCTTTTTTTCATTTCAATAGACAAAGATTCCTTACTTCCTAGGAAGAAATGAGAATTTGATTTCTAAGGAAATTTCTATCGATAATTATTCTAAAATTATTTTTATATCAAACATCAGAATTTTATCTTGATTCATTTTTTTCATTCCATTCCAATCTATTCTAGTTTCCATTAATTCTAACATATCAAAAGTAAGCTCAGTCTTATGGACTTTCAATAAGATATGGATTGAGAAATACATACTTATGCAAATTACATAACTGTAATACACAAAATTATTCCGTTCATAAGACAGTTTCCCAAATCCAAACTAATGTTAGTATTGGTGGTTAAAATAATGGAAAGAAAAGGAATGCTGAAGTACCAAATGAAGTCAAAGGTGAAGTTTTGGTTGAGACCTGCATGTTAAATGCTACCATCTGAGCTCCATGCATCCATCCAACAAGTGGATTGTAGTTTGACGATGTAATTCGGGTGCCTTTAGGGTAGATTCTTAATAAGTTCCTCTGAGTAAATCTACAATCAACACATGTAGCATTCGTAAATTTCTTTGGATCTTTAACAAGAAGTATCGAAGCTTAGTTCTGCATGAACAAGCTGGACAGCATCAGAAACTAGAAAGAAAGAAAGACTGATGCACATCCTTATTCATGCATCCATGTTATGCATAAGCGCAAGTTGCAATGTTAATTCTCTTGATCAAGCAAGAAAATTGAAGGCAATTAACAAAAGTTTCCTAGAAGTAATACCTAACAATTTCAGTTCCATGACGTACTGCAGCCTTTTCAAGCACTTGTTCGCTCATGCTAAGCCTTGTGACCTTCTCAGGATCACTCTTAAATGATTCCCGGAATCCACCTTTTTGTTTTTTTGCTGTAATGGCTATCAGACGAGTGTACCTGGGGGCAGCCTCCTGGGATGGCTTCTGCTCTCGATCGTCAAAATCTTCATCATCTTGAAAATTCTCACCTTGATCCTGCACATCCTGATAGTCAAAAGAAACAATTTCATGTGAAACGCAATAGAATATCATCATAATAATTGACTTAATAAGTACTGCTACTGACCTCAGCCTTGAAGTCCGGCACTTCACTTCCCCATGATCCTTCATCTGATGAATGCTTTGCTTTTACACGGCTGTCCTTCCCTTTACGTGGTTTTGCTTCAAGGTACTCCTTTGGTGGCTTAGTTGAAATGATAATTCTATTCTTCAAATCTTCGGGTGAAGGGAATTCATCCATGATTTCTGGAGTAAATAGCATTTCTCCAAAGGTTTGATGAATCATCTACTAATAAAGCTACTTGTTAAAATGGAATTGAAATTTAAGGGGATCAAGTTTCCTAAAAGAACAAAATTTAATATAAAAATAATCATGTAACAAATCAGAAAGGTCTACCTCAGCTACTTTAGTTTGAAGCTTAGGAGTTAGATGGTCCTCCAGGGTTATAATGACAGGGTATGGAGAAGCATAAAATGCATGCTCCTTGATAGATGTTAAACATTTTATGAGTTCCACTGGAGAAGTGAGCGTCCTACAATTATGAAAAAAGAATCAAAAGAACCAAGTCATTATATTTCACTTCAAATAGACAAGAAACTCCATGATATTTCTATTTTTCTTTTTTCATGACTGAGTAGTTGCGTGAAAGCTCATGAAGTTGATGCATTGATTGTAAGGAAAACATATTCCACATGTGAAAAGTCAGTTCATTCTTTAGTATTAGATATTTCATGAGCAACATAGCCCCATCCAAGACTTTCAATCCTGAATATGGACCTATATGAACTTTTGCATGGATTTTATTACTAACCATAAATTATGAAGATTACATTCTGGAATAGATATATATGACTGAAGGCAAAAGGAAAAGAAGTTCCATTTTAGCAAGAATTGGATCGAGAAGGCAAGTTGACAAGCTAGACAGTATGCAAATAGCTTACTACAATTATAAAAGGATTCGAATTTAAAAATGTAGAACAATTAAAGAAGCTGACTGAATTTTGCTGAAACATGCAATGGGTTACCACCTTCCGTGAAGAATATACACATCATCTCCGGCAGGACTAGGCCACATATCCAATTCAATAACCCTTACGCCTCTTCGCAATGCATTTATTATAGGGACATCACTACAACCACTAGTAAGTTGGTTCCCGGTTAAATAAGAGTTATGGCCTGTGTATATGAAATAATGTGACAATGGAGCAGTCATGTCATGATGAATCTGCAAAAAGAAAAGCTCGATCGAGTTTAGAGCAACCATGAGTTACAATTGTAATGCCGAAAATAAAGAACCCTAATTCAGAAAAGTGTTTAAATTTAGACAGGAATGGACCAGAAATACCCGCAAGATAGAGAATAGCAGATGTTGGACAATAACTTCTGGACAAGAATCCCACTGAAAATGAGCTTGTGTTTGGAGAAGAAAGAACATTGAACTCAAGGGTGATCTTATATCGTATGTATGTTTTATCAAGAGTTCGACACAATAAATAAGTTTCTCTCAAATATGGACAGATACGGCAAAAACCATCTTTCAAATATCTGTATCTGAAGATTCCCATTCTTATTGTGACAAAATAGGGGCAGAGCCAGACATCTTCTCTTCCTCTTCTAATTGGTCAGACTACGAGAAACTTAACAGAAACAAAATAGAAAGATAAAACTATTAATCTATTTTATACCCACAAAGTACTCACCGTCCATTTCATAGTAGAATCTAAAATGAAAATTTAGGATCAAATAAGAAAATGTCATCAATTTCTAGGTCTACTCAACCTTGACAAGAAAACAAATCAACCACAGGTCATAAAATAAGAGTTACTCTTCAGCAAGCCTCTATAGTTTCCACAATATTGGAACTAAATTGTAAGCTAAGATGGCTAACCATATAGGATATTATACCATTAAGCTAAACTATAACACAAAATATATTCAACTGTCACAGACTCAACAACCTACTTTCATCTTTTCTGAATTCTCAGTTCTCTCTCACTAGCCAATAAATTACTGTTTAACTAAAGCAAATAAGATAATTCTTCGGATCAATACTGACTCCAGGGGTGAGCGGAGCGTTGTCGTCGGAGAAGAGGTACCGGAAGAAGGCGTCGAGCGAGAACCCGTTTCTACGGATCAACTTGAACTCCCTGAACTTTTCGACGATGTCCTGCGCCATCTCCAAGGTGGCATTCTTCTCCTCCTGCACGTCCACCATGAACCTCAGGAGCTGGTCCGGACCCATATGGCCCCCGTCACCGGCATACGTCCGGAACAGCTCCCTGATCGCCTCCGGTGGCTCGTTGGACGCTGGCCGGAACTGGCGGCGGAAGCAGAGGCAGATGCGGTAGTGTGATGACATGGGTGGTTGTAGAGCTGTTGGAGGGGGTGGTGGTGGTAGAGGGAGGGAAGAGATATAGGAACTGGAAGTGACGGTGACATTGGAGGGAAGGTGTGAATGAATCTGATGCAAAGAGGAAACGCGAAGGAGGAATGGAAGTGATACGTTGCCTCCTCCTGTTCCTTCTCTTTCTCGTGCCAGCATGGCAGCATATACGTACTGTGAAGAGAGAGGGAATGGAATGAACCGGACGTTGTATATTACTGTTAGTAGTGAGACAATAGTCCTAATGTACAACATAGTTAAGTGGTTTCTAATGGATAGTTAAGTGGTTATCCATCAACACTCCCCGTCATGGATGTTGGAGCTTGAAGACAAGGATTGGATAGAAACCATCGATGGCAATCGGTTGAAAGAGATTTGGCGGAGCGGTTAATCGGTCAAGTGAGGTACAGGTCTTATCTTAATTTTTAAAAATTTAGAAGTAATATATAATTTATCTAACCTAAAAATCAACAGTGCCTTCATCGTGCCTCACCTCCTTGCCAAGTCCTAACCTTGTAACCCATATTTTCAATTCGACGAGGTGAGTCGACGATTAGGCGATACTCAAGCACTCTATGTCTCCATTGAGCACTGGCAATCCATGACCATAAGCAGCAATGCAACGTCGAACACTCAAGCCGACGTACGACATGCACAGTGCACTCCACACCACAAGAGAAGCAGCGACGAACGACAAGTCGATGTCCAAGGAAGGTATCCAACTAACCCAAAACATTGTTAAGTTGTTCTCTTCCTTTCTCTTAGTTTTCATGGAGAACACTACAAGTAAATTGGACTTTAGCTACCGCTTTTAGCTACGGACAACAAATCTTTAGCTACCGCTTTCATGGAGAACACTACAAGTAAATTGGACTTTAGCTACCGCTTTTAGCTACGAAAATAGACACAAATACATAAGTTTCAATCAATAAAATAAAATATTATTTAATCATGATTATCCGTAGTTAAAATTTTTATTTCAATGGAAACGTATTTTTGTTACAGATTAGTCATAGAATTGAATTGTGGCTAAAATTCATAACGTGGCTAAGATTACAATCTTACGAATTTTAGCCACTGTTAGATTTCATAGCAACAAGCTGCAGAATGGAGCGAAAACTTGTGCTTTGGCGAAACCCTAAAAACAGTGCTCCATCTTTCTGCTTCTTTTGATCGATTCATTCCCCTGGGAGACCTATGGCCGGGTGGCGTCTTCCTTCGGGTCGTCGAGATCCTTACCACCTCCGCTCGCGTTCTGCCGCGCTGGGTGGAAAAGTCGGGGGTGGGGCGGCGCCACTTCAGATGGTAACTTCTGTCCCTCCTTCTCCTCCGATTCGCTCTTCTCGAGGCAATCAGAAGAGGAAGGCCTTTGTTTCTCTTGCAGAGTCGGATGAGGGGAGTTCTTATCTCCCTGACTCCTCTCGGAGAAAACCTCTCTCAGATGAACCCAGATCTTTCAGATCTAGCATCCTGGCGATTTTCTTTGGCTCTACCCCTTGCCTGAGCCTTTCTGTTAATAATGATGCACATATTTGTGTGGATTGTTGCTTTATTTCCAGATCTCTATCTCAGTGGTGGTTAAATACGATGGTTTCATGTTTTTTGGGCGATGCCATCATTGATGTATTTGGTTCTGAGATAGCAAGAGTTTTATCTTCTTCTAATCATGGTTTCTCTGGTTTTTTCGATATGCTCGGATTGCCTTTGGTTTTCAGATCGGTTGTGGGGATTTTTCCCTGAAATATTGGTGGATCTTGTTCTTTTCCTTTGCACTCCGTCTGTGTGGATCCCATTTTTATTGCCGATCCTCCGGCGATCCCTCTCCAGCCGGTGGGCCGGTAGAGAGTGGCTTCTGCAAATTGCAGTGGTGTGGCTGAGACGCCTGGTCTCGCTGACCCCTCGTACTCTGTGTGGGGGTACTCCCGGTTTTTCCCTCCTGTCATTCACGAGGATTATAATATTAGTAAGGGTAATGATGGGGGGTTTGTGGAAAATATTGCGAGTGATAATTTAAATTTACTTCCTTTT